>JAPMOQ010022596.1:990183-1046312 GCA_026543055.1 Argiope trifasciata | reverse complement strand
TATATATATATATATATATATATATATATATATAATAATATATAAAATATGGTTTCGCGACACTGGCTTATTGCAAACTCTTTCAAGGAGAAAGGATTATAGAAGTTCTGAACTCCTAGTATAAAAGTTTCATAACATACTTCTCCTTTGGTATTTTTTTATGTTCACGTATTAAGTTGTATACTGCCGCGATCAATAGCAGGAAGATGAGTTAGGAAGAGTAAATCAGCGCGGCTGATGTTAATATTTGATTTTGAGTTTGTGATTTAAGGAAATCTAAGGCGTCGTCATCGAAACAGAATAATATACAAAATTAATAAATTTCGCATGTTTAAAAAAAAAAAAAAAAAGAGCGAATGCCGCTCAAAATGTCTCTTGAACTGAAGATCATATTAGATTTCCTGATGACGATGATGAATTTTAAGTTTGGCATTTTATAAGCTCCTGTGGATTATTCCTTAAGCTCCATTTCATGGTAAAATCATCAATGCCCCTCAGTTTTGAAAGAACTCGAGATTAATCTTGTTTCGTCATTTCGTTTACATAAATTAATCCCGGAGCATAAAATTCGCTTTTCCTTATTTAATGGCGCTTTCTATGTGGGACATTTATTGGTGATACAAAGGCATTTGAGATATTGAATCCTTTCTAAATGATTTAACACTTTCACTTCATTGCAGATTTGAAGTTCAAAATTCAGTAATTTTATATGCTTTACATCACTATATATAAATGCGTTGTTTTATTCATATTATCGTTTAGTTTCGCATATTATTTTGGCACTTTCTTCGTATTTTTAGATTTGTTTGCTTATAAGATTGACCCATATGTTTTTTTCTTCTGTAGTTAGTTAATAATACTGTCAAACATTATATTAAAGTAGCTAGATAAGGTCAAAACTGTTTTATAGTTATGTTATCATTTTATTTAAATCTGTTTTAATTTTTTTTTTTCCTTCTTATATGTGAGATAATGAAATTAATCTCATGAAAGTGCTCTACAGTTGAATGTTTTGTTATTTTAAGTTGTAATACTATTTGTTACTGAAAATTTGTTAGTATAAATTGATAAAGGCGGTCTAATTTAGTTCAAGAAGATATATATGTGAAAACTAACATTTTAGAGGGTTTTTTTTTTTTATGCAATGGGATTTTTTTAAATAGTTTATTAGGTTTCAGCTTAGATGTTATATAAAAATAACAAAATTCTTGCTTCAAATGGAAGAGTTGCTAACGTACTTCGCCTTGTTCTTGATAACAGTTGCATTTATTCTTCTCACTGAATGAATGTCGCGATAGCATCACTTCACGGTCCGCCACCTCTTCTGCAGGTCAAGGTCTCACACGAACGGAGACTCTTCCCTCCTTGCTTTTACTGTCCACTTTTATAAATTACCTTTTGACGTTCCCACCATCTCGATTTTGTATGGAAAGGGTTCACGGGGTTTAACTGTCAAGACTTTTTATAAACGACATTTCGATGTGTGTGCGTGTGTGTGTTATATATAATGCAGTCTAACGTAGTTCTTTCATTTGACTTATAAGTACCATGAACACGAATATTTACAAATAGAATTAAATTTACATAATTTCAGAGCATTATTTTTCTGATTCCCCACCTTCATATCTTCCTTTAGGTTGCAAAATAAGGTAATTTTAATTTTTAGCTGACTGCCCTGGAAGAATTTGTATTTAAATACGACAAATTCATTGAAAATTTGTATTTTTTTAAAATCCTTTTGGTGATTTTTTTTATTTATTGTACGTAGGAAACTGAAATATGTTAAAAATAAACAACAACTTGTTATAAACTATTTTTTATGCTACTTTTTGCTTAAAAATATATGTATAAAATTGAATTTGAATTAATCGAAAGAACGTTATTGAAGAAATGGTAAGAGATTAAAAGGTTTGTTGTTTTTTGTTAGTTTTGAAGAGAAAAGATTAAATGAGTCATTTATTGAAATAACTAATGTGACTGGAGCAAAAGATTTATTTGGGAATGTTATGTGATTCTAGTGGACGACAGCATTAGGTCGAAACACATAACGGCAATATAAAAGTGTAAACTATAGAAACATTTCTCTGTTGCAATCCTGCTTATCGTACTCTTTTAATTTATTGATTTGTGATGTCGCTTCCAGCAGTATATATTACTTTTTTGTTGTTGTTATGACAATGTTTGTATTGCTTATTTTCTGCATCTGCAAAAAGATGGTAAAAGCATTAAACATCACGCTCAAACCATTATGTGATACTCTTTGGTAAACAGATATGGTTAAAGCAGTATATATACAGTTTGAGTAAACTTGTTATGCCCTAGAAAAATTTATTGATGCAATTAATAATATTACTGCGGTTCCGATTCTAAAAGTCTATTAGATTCAATAAAGAATGGACATTTGTTTTTTGTTTAATAGAATGGTTTACAATGATTGAACTTTTAATTTAGTCAATAAAATTAAAGCTGAAATCCAAAATTTAAGAATGAAATTTAACTCATATTTAGACGTAGCAATTGCAATTGCACGCAATTTGAATCGTTCAGAACATTTTCTTGAAAAAACGAATTCGAAAAAGATTGAGGAATTTAGGTGTTATTTTTTAATTCTGTGATGGATAGTGGTGTTTTACAAATAGATGACAGATTAAAAAATATTTCAAATTAATCACTCACACAAAAACTGAAATAGTAAATTGTTCTAAAACGTGTATAGCGTTTTATAATAACGACATAGATCAGAGTTTCCCAACCTTTTTTGAACTGGCTCCCCCTTTTCTAATGAATATTTCAATATCGCCCCCCTCCCCCCTTTGACAAATTAGAGTGTACATAATGCATGAAGAAAACAAGAATTAAAAAAATTCTAATAGTTGTTGGAATTGAAACGCTACTGAAGTTCTTCTTTATTTTAAAAAAAGAGGAATAAAAATTTTAGCTTTTATTAGGCAGGGATTTTGATGATACGAATTAATTCATAATAAACTATTGCTTTCTAAATAAATAAATTGACAGTTTCGGAGACCCATCAAAATGCATACTCAATTATATTAAAAAGTATTTTTATTAAAATTTAAGATCAAATTTCTAACTTAATTAATGAGAAGGCTGAATTTGATGCATTTTAAAGAACTTGTTAATATCAGGCTCGATTTCACTCAAAAACAATCGTAAGTCGCCGCATTCAGTAATGTGGAGCCGATTTCTCTTTTTCGTTATCAATGTTGCCTCAGCACTAAATCCACGTTCTGATAAATATGAAGAGGGGAATGCTATCAGATATCGTTGAACAATCGACCCTAATCCTGAATGCAGTTGCGAAATAGACTTCTGCAGTCAAAATTTTTGGTAGCCCTTCTTGAATTTAATTTTTAGATCCTCATTTGTTGTCAGTTCTATTAGTTCTTCTAACTGAGGTGATCCTGCTGTGTTGACTTTGGAAAAATGTTCCAAAACCCAGTCTGGTTTGTCCATGCTTAAAATGTCCTTAAATCACTCCTTGAAGTTATTGTACACTATTTTTGGTTAATCCTCTAACGCCCCTCCGTGCCATATTAACGCCGAATAACTTTTTCTGGGTCTTTTACAGCCCCCCCTGAAAGTTTCAGACGCCCACAAGGGAGCGTTATCGCCCACGTTGATAACCTATGGTGTAGCTGCAAACCTAGTCCAAATAATTACTTTGCAACGGGATTTGATTTTGTATGAGATGGATGTAAAAAACGCTCAACACATATTGTAATATACACTGATGGGAAAAAAATCCCAACACCAAGAAAAAATTACTGTACAGTAATGATATTTTAGGAATACATTTGTCTAGGTAACATATTAAATTGATTAAAGTTTCAAGATCACAGGTAGAGCCATTGGCGAGAAGATCCATTTCATATGTGAAATGTTGGTACATTAGTAACCGGTGTAACCGCAAGAATTTTGAATGCAAGCATGCACACGTGCATGCATTGTGTCGTACAGGTGTCGGATATCAGTTTGTGGGATGGAGTTCCATGCCTGTTGCACTTGGGCGGTCAATGCAGGGACGGTTAATGCTGGTTGTGGATGACGCTGGAGTTGTCGTCCAATGATGTCCCATACGTGCTCGATTGGAGAAAGATCTGGTGATCTAGCAGGCCAAGGCAACATGTCGACACTCTGTAGAGCATGTTGGGTTACAACAGCGGTATGAGGGCGAGCGTTATCCTGTTGGAAAACACCCCCTTGAATGCTGTTCATGAATGGCAGCACAACAGGTTGTATCACTAGACTGACATACAAATTTGCAGTCAGGGTGCGTGGGATAACCACGAGAGTGCTCCTGCTGTCATACGAAATTGCTCCCCAAACTATAACTCCAGGAGTAGGCCCTGTGTGTCTAGGTTGCAGACAGGTCACTAGTAGACGTTCACCTGGCCTCCTTCTAACCAACAAACGGCTATCACTGCGACCAAGGCAGAACCGGCTTTCATCAGAAAATACAACAGATCTCCACTCCGTCCTCCAATGAGCTCTAGCTTGACACCACTCACGTCGCAAACGGCAGTGGTTTGGAGTCAGTGGAATGCACTGTACAGGGCGTCTGGCTCGGAGCTGTCCCTGAAGTAACCGATTTGTAACAGTTCGTTGTGTCACTGTGGTGCCAAATGCAGCTCGAATTTCAGCTGCAGGCGCAGTACGATTAGCCACAGCCATTCGCCGAATACGACGGTCTTCCCTCTCAGTAGTACCACGTGGCCGCCCGGAACCTGGTCTTCTTGAGGCAGTACCTTCCCTTGACCACTGCCGCCAATACTCATGCACAGTGGATACATTCCTGCCAAGTCTTTCAGCAATTTCGCATAAAGAAAACCCACCTTCTCGTAGCCCTACAATCCCGTCAAATCTCAACTGTAAATAACGATCACGAACCTTACAGCGCTTATTTAAAGCAAACCTCATTTGCATGTTCATAGTGTGGCTACTAGCGCCACACTTACGCGCGTAGCTCGAAATCTGAATCGACGTCATCTTTCAGATGTAAAACACGCCTACCAAATTTCGTTTATTTAGCACAGCTCCTTCCTAGTGTTGGGAATTTTTTTTTTCCATCAGTGTATATTATTTAATAAATATAATGTTTTATTTCTAAATGTATTAACTGTGCCAAAATTTTTCTTTACATTGTCAGTTACTTAATATAATAGATGCTGAGCCCTCTCTCCTCAAATTAAAATTAATAAAGGAATATCTTTTGTCAAGCATATGGGTATGATGCTTAAACGCTCTTGCTGTATTGAAAAAGATACTGGAAAAATTGTAATTTTTGGAGTAATTAACAGCAAATAAAAAATCCTGGATTAATTAATAGTATTAAATTTCTGGTATAATTATTAATTTCCTGGAGTTATTAATATCATTAAATAACTATGCAAATGTTCGTAGGTGTTTTTTCTTTTTTTCTTTGCTAAAAATTTGGGTCCAAAATGGTTTCTTGCCCCCAAACCGCTTCATAAGGAGGTCTTGGAAGTATTCCCGATGTGTAGTTTTGCAAGTTTTGTTTGGAAGATTTTGTAATAAATCAGTCACAGTCAAACTATGATATTTATTTGTAAATGTCAAATGTATGTGTTAATCAAGAAAAAAATAGGCGAAATTAAGGGATGATCAAATCATTTTCAAACCCTTATTTTTAAATAATTGCAGATATTCAAAAACCTTTTAGTGTAAGTGCTACTTTTTATTATGAGGTGCAATTCGTTTAATTTGATTTATTTTTCTATCCTCAATCGTAAAAAAGTTATAGGAAAATGAAAATTTCACACTTCCCACTATTAACCTTCTCATATTTTTAATTTAAGAATTTGGTTTACCAGCTGCGTACCAGTGGTAAACATGCCGCTTCAAGCAGACTATTTTATTTATATAATTTATGAGTGAATAGTGATTGTAATGATTGATAAAAAATTTCAGAAATTTTATCGAATTCGTGTCTTTTTAATTTGTAGCATCTCATAAGGAATGTCCCTAATTGACATCTTTGAAAGCATTTTTTTAAGATTATGTAAAAATGGTTGCTGTAAAACAATATGCTTCGAAATTTTTAAAAAAAACTCTAAAATTTTAAATAATTTTAAACTAAAATTTGGAATAAATTTTTTTTTTTTTTACTGCCCAAGAACTAATACCTATTAACATTATTATGTTGGAATTTTCTGATCAAAAATATATACGATATGCTTCATCATACATGTTGGATTGCAGAATAATGTAATGCTTTGAAAGTCGAAATTGAATAATGTGACAAAGAAGCACAATTTCCAAAAACATCAAGAAAACATCAAAAATGTCATATAGAAATAGAGAATTTATTTTTCTTAGTTAAAACGTCTAAACTGTCAGAAAAACAAATTATAAAAATGGTGAAATAAAAAATTTTGAATTGAATAATATTTGAGTGTAAAAATTAATTGATTTGAATTTCTAACAACATTATCTCTAAATATTTTTTACCAGTTGTGTTTAAAATTGATTAATCCTATACTAGTCTAGTGTAGGCACGTTGCATTTGATCTAAACTGTAAGGGCTCCTCCATGCAAGTGTCTTCCTCCTTTTCTTCCTTTATTGGCAACCGGGGGGAAATCTATTTGCCCCCTCACTCTTTTGAATGCTCTATCATTAATCTGATAAAATTAGTTTGAATGCATTTTAATCTAAGAGAAAATCTCATTTTATAGTGAGCTAACTCAATGAAGGACCAAAGAAAATATGACTTCTTAGTATGCATATGTAGTACGGCGCGTTTCTTGCCTCTTAATTAAATATGGATGTCCACTTTTCGATCGATTCAGTCCAGCATATCTACCCGTCTGATCTCCAGACCATAAAAGAGCGAAACCATTGCCGATTTTGAAGAAGAATGTAAAATGTACTCAAGCAGTTTGAAAAATCGATTATTTCTAATGGATGTGTAAAAAAATATTTATTATTCTTCACATATTCTTATTTTAGTAGTTGTGCAATTTATTTGAAAGTTTATATTGTTATGTGATGAGTGTTGATTGGTTAATATTTGCATTTGTTGCACACAGACTTTCTCGCGCTGTAGTTTATTTTTTAGAGAGAGATTATGACGTTAACCGAACGTCCCTTGTTTGTGTGTCTTCTGCGGTTGTACTAAAAGAAGTGTCAAGCGAATTGCGTGATTCTTTTTGAAACAAAGAATTTCCTCCTCCCTATAATCAAAGGAATAATGTGGCCCAAAGTTTCCCGGACTTCATTCTATCGCGCTCTACCAGGGTCGCGGCCTTGATTGTTTTCCCTGGTCACTCGAACATGGCGAATTGACTCTCATCATGCTATCAGAAGAGACATGATGAATGCTTCATGATTTTGCGGACAAAATAAATTGCCAAATTTAAACTTATTTTGCCGTCAAAGTGAGAATCTTGTCTCTTGTTTTATCTTCGCCCGTCATCTGTAACTGTCTCTCTTTCTTGCAGTCGTTTTCAGTTGTTTGGATTCAAACACCACTTTTATTTTTTATGTATATAAATGGCTCGACCCCTTTAATTCTTCCAGGTAACTTAGGTTTTCACCGGCCTTGATCTTGGAATTGGTATGGAAATGCTTAAATAGGTTTTTTTAAGCTCCTCATTCTTGCAGTTTGGAGGCCGGACAACTGAAAAAAAGACGAAGAAAATTCTTGATACAACCTTTGCCCTTGAAATCCCCTTTATATATTTTTAAACATGAATAATAGTTTAACAAATGAAATGATCAGTTTTTTTCTCCTTTGAATTACAGATCAATCGGATCTGTCACTAAGATACGTAAAAGATCGATGTAATATAATATATTCAAAGATGGTATGCAAACGATATGACTTTTCGAATTCAGACTTTGCCTTCTTTTTAAATCTCTTATTTTTTTTTATCTTGGGGACATGACCTGATTTCAAATTATTCGGAGCAACCTTTATGTATCTGATGACCTAATCGTGAAACGGCGATATGTTTCTTTGACTGGTCATTCTTGACATAAACAAGAAATATCTTTTGAATCCGACCACCTTTGTAATTTTTTCAATTTGAATTCTGTTTTTTAATCTCTAGTATGTATCTTATTGAATACGAAAAGTCATTTAGAAGTTAGTCTTTGTTATTTCAGACAAATGATTAGAAAAACTGGCTGTGTTGAGAAAATGCTTTTAAGGGAAAACGACAATTTCAGTCTCTCTTGTAATTGAACTAAGATTGAGATTATCTGCCAAGAAAATTCGGTAGTTGATTAGTTAAATTTTTCACCCGTTTACGGAATCTTAACAGATACACAATAGGGATGTTTGTTGTTTGTTTGTTTGATTCGGTTTTTTATATTTTTTGAAATTAGACCTAGAAAATTAGAATTTCCAAGATTCTGTTCCTTTAGATACTTTTGAGAATGTTTATTAGGTGCTCTGCAAATTCATTTGCAAATGCAAAAATGCTGTAAGAAAAGGTTTTTTTTGCAATTTACCTCTAATATTATAATTGCATTTCCTTTTAGAGAAATGAAGCGAAGCAATGTTTTTCAAGTAAGCTCAAGGTGTATTAGTTGAGTCAGTAATTTTAGATTGGCGACTTAAACCACCCTCTTTTCTTTTTAAATATGACATTTAACGTGACCTTTACAAATAAAAAAGTGGCTACTTATTCTATCTAAAAAGTATTAGTTATAGGTTACATATAATATGGCGCCAACAAATTATTGTCGCTTCTATTGCTGTGTTGATTTTTATCATCCCTTTCTGGATGTTTTTGAATTTTGAAGTTCCAGTATATCATGATGATTTTCTCCTTCTTTTCTTAGATGAATCACTAGGCTTTTTAAGGGTCTGAAAATATAAGAATCTTACAGAAAGATTTCATGACTCTGCAGAGGAGGTTTTACCTCGTTGACATTTTGTGATTCGGTCGTGCATCTTTTTAGCTATTGTTTCCGAGAACAATACTAGAGCTATAAAGTTCTAGTATTGTTCAGAATGGGCTATTTAAGACACAACAAATTGTTACTTTTAAAACTCTCTTCCCTTGCCCTTTTTAAAACCTTGTTCCCGTCTTTTTCTGGCCGATTGAGATTTTAGATTTGTAAACTGGATTAGACTGAAATGAGAGGCTCATTATTCTGAATTCCTCTGAGCACATCGATTGAAGACAGCGAATAAAACTTATTCGCTGTGAGATGACCACGAAACGTTATTACACTGACATCTTACGCTTGACAACTCTTACGCTTAGGGAAAGCGATAAGATGCAATATTATTCGTTGGTTGTAAGGGATCACCTTAAATAAATATAAATGTAAAAATTGATTTTTTAAGAGTTTGTGTATGAAAAGTAAAATAATATACATTGTATATAGAATAATTCCTATTGTTATAGAAATATTTCTTTTATTCAATGAATAATATTGCGTTTAAAAAAATTGCAGTGCAAAAGTGCAGTAAATTTTCCTGGTGATACAGGTGCATAAAAGGAGGCACCTATCAGATTCATTATCGGAAATACCACTCTTGCATGATAAATTTGAAGAACCAATTATTATTATATTAAAATAATACCTTCTTATCGAGAATTAGCAAATGCGTAGAATTCGAAAGCTCAAACTTATCTGAAAATTCTATTATAAAATTGCTACATGAAGAAGCATGATGAAATAAAAGCGCGTAAAGCTTTTATTCACCATGTGGAATGGGATTTTTCTTGAGCTGCGCTGGAGTCATTTCTTCTGCCTTGCTGGGAGGCGCTGATTGTTTGTCATGAACTTATTTTTAAGTGAGAGGAGAGGCTCCCCGCGGAGTATTGTCTTTTTTTAAAGACGCGCCTCTTCGTGATCCTCAACTTTTTGCGTGCTGTGCTCCATTTCAATTTTTTTCAGCTAATAAGTATCTGTAAATATGTATCGGGGATTCAAGCTATACAGATCCGAACTTCTAATAAATAAATATTGATATTTTACTTACTAATATTGTGCTTGGTGAAGATTTTATTAAAAGTTTCATGGTAAATTATAAAATAGTGTGTTATAATATGTAAACACTTTCATCGAGCCGGCCTCCTGGCATAAGGGTAATCGTCTTCCCCGTTCGATCTGGGCTTCCTGGTTCGGGCATGGATGCCTTTTTCTATATTCTATCAGTGAGGTGTGTGACTGTGCCCCTCCCCCTGTTAAAAGAGGGTATACAAGCGAAAGTGACACATGAAATAGCGTAAGTGTCGTTCCTACGGTGCGTACATGCGTCAGACGAGTCATGCGCTCCCCTTTGACCCTTCTTGCAGTTTTCTGGGTTCCTTTGACGCCTGCCCTTTGTAACCGACAAATTTCCGGTAAAATCGACAGGCATCTAAAAAGCTCAGAAAACCGCAAGAGTGGTCAAAGGGGGAGCGCATGGCTCGCCTGACGAATGGACGCGCCGTTGGAACGGCCCTTAAAGTGGTGGTTACACGACCCGCACCCGCCTGCAGACGTGGCATGCGTTCCCCCTTTGACCCCTCTAACAGTTTTCTGGGTTCCTTTGATGCCCGAGCATTTTATGGACGGACATTATAGAAAACCAGAAAATCGCAAGAGGGGTCGAAGGGAGAGCACGTGGCTCGTCTGACGGTCGTTGGAAGTCGGCTGAAGTCGTACTCTTGACCCTAGTTGGCGCTACTGAAAAATAAAAGACGATCATTCGGCTTGAAACACTGGATAGATAACTGTCTACGGGCTTGTAGAATGCCATAAGTTATAACAATCGCGAATGATACTGACCTATCAACTAGCTTTCAGTAATCAAAATTTTCTTTTCGGTATTTTTATTTATAGACGGGATACTTTTTATATATTTCGCCTGTGTCGCCTTTCTCATTCTTCTGTTATCGCTGTGCCATTGTGGTTTGCTACTAAAAACTGAATGAAAGGGTTTTTCCCATTCTTATACCACCAAGTTTTTATTTTCCTGTACTTCCATTCCTGTACCCAAACACAAAGCATGTCACGCTCTCTAATGAAGAAGCGTCATCACCCCGGGCCATTGGATGCTTTCTCTTCGTCGTCGGTTTGTTTTCTAAAGCTGTTTTATTATTCTCCAGCTGGCGCGGTCATTGCGCAATGCTCCCCTCCCTTGCCGGAAAGTGTGTGTCCCCGTCCAAGGGTGTGGGGTCCAGCGAAGCGTGACGACTCGCCTTTCGCACGGGAAACAGTCTCCAATTAGGAGAGAAACAATGAAGTCTCTCACGAACAGAGTCATTTGTTGGGCCGGTGGCACTGGGATGGCGCTCGACCAGTTCGGATGCGGCGACGTGCTCCTCAACTTCGCCTTCCCCGATTTCGTTATCGTGGAGGCTATCCCGGGACCCCTCATCCATTGTGAGTAGTCGCTGCTCTTTGCTTTTTGTTGATTCAAAATCGTATGGGATACCGATGCAGCAAAGTTACGTGGTTCGGAAAATATTCTACAAGATTTTTCATTTTTGATTGCAAAATGTGCGCACGAAAAGTTATCATTAAAGTAATGGTGGTAAATATTTATCATTGCATATTCATAAACTTGAAGATGTTTTTTGTTGTTGTTGAATAATTAGACCGTCAATGTAAAAAGTGAGCTTAAAGTTGATTTTTAATGAAATCATTATCGATGATTGAAAAGTGCCGTGCGTGTACGATTTCATAAAACCATATTGACCAACCGGATTCTGAAAGAAGATAAACATATCTTTTTATTATTATTTCTGGACAAAGTGTCAAAATTTCCAAAGCATCTCATCTGCTGGGATCTACATTTTGTAGCTTCCTGCCCAAAAAAACTTTGTACTCATAAGATTGGAATGGATTTACCATGAACTCTATTGACTCTACTACTCTTTATCTCTTCTTCTTTTTGATTATGTAGAGAGCCGAATATTAAATTCAATAGTTGGTAAACTTGGGATGCTGCTTGTGTTCTCTAACAAACGCTGCTCAGTACGTGAGGATTCTCGTTACGGCAAAGGAGCAATGAATTTAAATTTACTGATTTAATTTCATATGAATATTGTGTGCAGAATAAGCACGTGTTTCAGTGCAATAGTTTTTGAGGAATTCATTTTACAGTCAGGGAAGACTGGATACTCACCCTATACAAAACTCGCCAAAAAGAAAGTGGAATGCAATTCTAGCGAAATTGTTCTACTAAGCAGAATTTTGAAATAATCTTTCAGATATTTAGTGACGTTTTCACTGCACTGTATTTAAGTCTTTGTTTGCTGAAGATGCAAATGCTGTTGATGTTCATACATGCAGCTCGTGTGCAGAATATGTATGAGACTTACTATGTGCTTCATGAAGAAGTGAAGCTATGCTATGTGTACAGGATAATCATATTTAATATTTGGTATAAAATGTATGGATTATCTGCACAATTTTTTTGTTATTAATTATTTATAATTCATTTCTGATGAGTTTGTTTTGGGAAAGGAGCTGTAAGACTCAACGTTGATTAAATTTCCCAATCTTAAAGTAGTTTCTACTCTTCGAATAAAGCTGTTCAATGCGGAGTTGAAATACTAATATCTAGATTTATGAAATCTTCCCGTAAAAATTTACCAAGCTTACAAAATTTCCTTCTTAAAACTTTACAATGCTTAAAATTTTGTTTCTAATTACGAGTAAAAGAATCATCTCTGTGTACCATACTTGTAATTTCTCAAATTACGAATAACATTAAAATTGTTCTTTTTTTACTCATCATTTAAGTTAAGACATATAAGCTATTTATTGATGCAAATCTTTACTAATTAACTCCACCTTTTTCTCGAAATATGTGTCGTTATAAAAAATCTTAAAGAATGTTAGTTGATTAATCAGTGCTGGTCTTCTTTTAATTCGTGAATGCAGACTTTTTGATGAAAGCTCGTGCTGGTGAATCTGTGGATTTACTTCCTTTTTGTACAACTGACGATGAGAAGAGGCTTTTATCTTAGCGGTTCTACACTACCTTAACTATCGGATGTAATCATTTCAGTGAAGGAAGCGTTTGTACAGTCTAATGAGATAGATCCGAGAAATGTATTCTCCGCTTAACCCGCCCTTCTTTTGATGATACCCTTTTCGAAACTATCTAACGAGTGGCTTCTTCTTTTTTTTTTTTTTTTTTTTTTTTTTATCATGCAATTTCTTTAAGAGAACAAAACGGAGCCAATTAGAGATTGTGAAATCTCTGGGGTCGCTCTGACATGTTTGTGAATTGATTTTTGTTCCTGACTGCAGGTGGAAGTTAGGGTCGATAGAGTGGCAAAAGAATTACTGAATGCTTTGCATAATCGCATTTAGATAATTTAAAAAAAAAAAAGAATTGCATCGGATCAGTGCTCTGAGCGCAGTGTAACGGAAACCCTAGTAACTTTAGCTGCTACAAATATATGTATCATCGATAATAGATAATTTTTCATAACGTAATGTATTATATTTGAAAAAATAATAATTGAATTCATTTTACCTCTTAATACTATTTATTTATTTATTACTATTACTTATTTGTTATTATTACTGTTTGTTTAAATATCGAAATGCTTCACTTCTTATATAATTGAGGTTCTTGCTTCCTTTTTTTGGAGTGATGTACATGATTTAATTTTTAATAATTTAAAAATAATATTCTGCAGAATCCCATTTTCTGAGAAATTCTCTTATACATAATTTTTATAAATTCAATTTCTTTTGCAGTATCAGTCTTATTTAAATACGTATTACGGCAATTTTATTCCGGTAAAATTATGTATTGGAAGTTGAGAACAACATTTTGGTGCTTTTATAAATATCACTATTATAAATATGTGTCTTGAAATTTGATATATCTAGAGTTTTTAGGCCTACCTTACCTTTCAAAGATCATTTTAAATTCTTTTTGACTGCATTTCAATCAGGAAAATAATAAAAAGTGTAATTTAGTGTAAATTACATCCTTGCATGTTATATAACATCCAAGCAGACCAAGTAATACTGAAGACAAAGTTTTAAACCAAAGAAAAATACTTTGATAAAAATCTTGATAAAAGAGTATTCACTTCAAAATAAAAATATAGATTTTTTAATGTAATGATTAATTTAAGTTATTTAATTTGGGTGATTTATAAATAAGGCAATTGAAGCATTCTAGTTTAACGCATTTAGCATATTTTTGAAACACTGTCTCTCGTATATTTTTTAATATTTTAATCTGGAGAAGAGAAATGAACCAGTCCTTTATTTATAAGAAATAATTCTCTTTAAAAAAGAGCGTATATTCAAAATAGATACTCACAAACTGATGCTAGAGCGTTTAAATAAATCTATCCCTTAAACAGTAGACTATCTGTTTGCCTTTTTCTTCGTTATTAAATTTTCATTCATTTGTATAAATTCTCGTTTTGCATAAAATCTCTTATTTTGAATTATATACATGCTAGATGCAGTACATTTAATGTTTTTGATCTGAACTATCAATAGTTATTTTATTTCGCTTGCTAAAAATTCAGAATATTGATGATAATCCGGCATTGCTTGTATTACGAGAGATTTTAAAAAGTTGTTGTACTTTCCGTCAAATACAGTATTCTTCAATTTTTTTAAAAATTGTTTTGCAATTATTCATTTGGTATTTTGATTTTTATATTGGAAGCATTTTCTGCAATTGACTATCTTAAGATAGAGATTTCTTAAAACAAGAACGGTATTTATAATTTGCAAAGATCCATATCTGTTAAAAATTCATATTCTTTTTTAAAAAGAGGAGACATCGCAATATATTTTTGAGACGGATTTCTTAGTCTCACGATTTCTCCTTAAAGTTTTTGCGACTTGTTTCTTGGCGTCTATCTTAGCTTCATCCGGCTTACAAAAATGAGTGATATTGGAAAGAACAAACTCTGTCATATTTTGTATGCAAACATTCTTTACGTTTATCATTAAAGGGCAGCATATAATTGCGTCTTTAAGACTACTACTATATTGTCTATATCGATATCTGTTATATACAGATAAGGGCTTTAATTTTGATGTTTCGAAGATCTCCAGTTGTATTATTCATACTTAAAACCATGTCAAAGCAGCGGGGAGAGGGAGACAGACATAAAATTTTTAAGATGATTGTAAGATTTTTAAATTGGCTTCATTAGTTTCACCTTAGGAAATAAATGATTATACCATAACAAATATTCCTCAACCATCAAGGCATTTTCTTTGATTCCTCTAAATACTCGCCAAGTTTCCCTGCCAAAGGTAATTAAACTCTAGTAAAAACCTACCTATAAAGTGAATGCATATGACACCATTTAATAAATGAGAGCGAATGCAACTAAACACGCGTTCTGCTATCCCCATATTTCATAATGTATAGTTTATCGCTATGCAAAGCATTCTAGTGGAATTCACTTAGTAAAAATTAAAGAATTAAGTATAGGTAATCAATTCATGCAAAATATCGCATGTTTTTGGAGGAACAGGTGGCTAAAAAAATAGATGCCATGACATTAAAGGAAGTTAGAATCTGATATCTAGCTGCATTTACGGAAAATGAAATTCCTCTTAGAAGAGGAAATTGCTGAGATAAAATCTAATGCATGTGTTCAACAAAGAAAACTTTTTTCAGTTTTCTACAAACACAATTTATTGAATTGGGTCGGGAGGGGGATTGTAAGAAAATTGAAAGTTTTTCTTTAAGAAATTCCCTTTTATGTACATGCGTAATAAAATTAACTCGTAAATTCCTTTAACATGTTGAATTTTTTCAAGGAAGTGAAATGATGATGAAGTAGCTACGCAGTGTTCTGTCATAATTTATTAACTGTAATGTAATAAAATAATTATGAATATAGAGGAAAGTGCTTTAATTTTAAACGAAACTTAAATGTTTTGAACAATTTAATTTCAAAGTTGGTGATAAATATTGTGTATTATTGTTGATATTTTGTGAATTTGATTACTTATTTAGTTATTGCCCAACATATTTCATTTCAGTTCTCGTTACGTGTATTTCTATTATCAATAAATACTATATTACTGTTCGTTATTTTTCTGTAAATAAAGTAGTTATTTTTTTAAGGTTAAATTTGACTATCCACTCTGTGTATGCTATGTAAGAAATTAGTTCTGAAATGATTGATTCGTTTTAATCTGAAATCTAATGCTTGATTAAATGTCATTTTTTAAAAATATTTTTTTTTCTTTTGAGCTTTTAATTGGGTGTTTCGCGTGAAAAATTACCCCATTCCTTATTTTTTCCCATATTTCGCAATGTCGCGAATTCCGAAATTTATCTAACATCTAGTTCTTTTGCATCAATCATAGCTTTACTGAAGGATTTATCCAATTGAATATTCATTAAAAAAACCTTCATAAAATTTTGTAAAACAACAATTGCAAATGCTAAATCCAGATATATATATATATATATATAATATATAATATTGCATGAACACGATAATTAAATTAATGTAATTTTGCATTTTATACCAAATAATTAATGACCAAAGAAATTTAAATTGTGAAATTCAATTTGAGAAACCTGAAGCTTCCGCACTTGTTAAATTATCAATTTCTTGTGCTTTCATAAATGCTTTTATCTAGTCGTTTTATTCATCTCCCAAATGGAATCTCAGAAACTTCGATTCTATTCCCTAAACCAGTGCCACTCAAAGATTTGAAAGAAAACCCTTGAGCATATTTCCGCTCACCGAAAATTACCTGTATGCAAAAATAAACTTTTTTTTAATGCACTATGTTGGAAAAAATTAGCAGTTATGAACAATTAGAGTAGCGGTCAATTAGTAGGGAGTAGTTACTACGCGCAACAGAGAAAGAATGCTTGCGGATAAAATGATTCAATTTTTGATAGCGGTTCTACTTTTCAACCCCTTATATTATTATATCCTTATCTTCTGATATCTTGCTATTAAGTACGCCAATTATAATTTCAGACGTTAGTTTCTCAATTGATCTTAAACTAGTATGAAATCTAAAAAGCTTTCATTAGTTTTTATTGCGACCGCTTTGGCAGCAGATTTATTAATCGAAACATATCTAATTGTAAGAGTTATTTGTTCTACCAAAATTCTGAACTTAAAATAAGGAAAAACATTTTGGATTTTTTTTTTTTTTTTAATATCAATGATATGAGATTTCACACTTTTATGTTGCAAGTCTCTCTTTATATATTTTTTGTGCGAAAATGAGTTTTAATCTTTTTTTTTAACATTCTGCAGACATTTGATTCCATAGTGAGATGAAAATCAGATAGTAACTCAATTATTTTTAAGAAATTATCTTTACTATATTTAGACTTCTGGTACTCTGAAAAAAAACTTTTCCAAGCATTTTAGTGATTCTTAGAAGATGTTTCGGGTTTTTGAATTCTTTGAGTAACCGCAATTATGATTTAGCATTACTTTAACCTTTGGTTCACATCTAGCCATGAATTTTGGAAATGTCCGAACTTTCAGTGGACAGTTTCCAACATTTTAAATCTTCTTTTGAACTACCAAGTTGGAAGAAAATTTTACAGCAGAAGCAATAAACGCAGTTTTTTGAAATAACGTCATACTGTAAAGCTTTCTAATGTGTTAAAGCTATTCCTGTATTGTTCTATTCCTTGTGAAACTGCGTGCTATTGTATACTTTATACTCTGCATTAATTTAATAATAAATCAAATTATTTTATGCAGTATCTTTTTTTCGAAATTATGAAAATGTTTTATATTTGTGTAAGCTTATGTTGTAAATTTTATAGTTTTAAAAGTATTTACATGTAAGCAAACTAGAGTTATTTATTAAACAATCACTTAAAATGCAAAATTCTAAAGTAACACACATATTTATCCTTGACTTTGAACATCTCCTATCACGTAAACTTACACAGGTTGACCTCACCTGTGATTATTGATTTTTTAGACATGAGACAGTATAAATGCGAACTACAACGTTTTAGCCAAGGAAGAATTTGATATGTATATATTATATATTTATACTATTATTATATAAATATTTTTCTCACATTCATGGGCAATATACTGTAGAGAAATTTTGATGTTATGCAATGCATATTAGAGAATTAACTCGTTAAATCATTTGGAATAACATCGACTCTACGAAACACAACTTTATTAACAGAAACCAAAGTAAACACTAATTTTTTAAGCAATTTCTGGTTGCCAACTCGGAAAAACATATAAGTAAAAATATTTAGATACATCATAAAAAAATGCGGAAATACAGTGAGTCAGCGAGGATAATCTTTTTAAAATAACAATAATAAATCTTGCATTTCCGCTGATGAACGTGATACAAAAAATAATACTTCAGCGATCAGAATTTGGGCACCACAATACTGCCACCAGGCAACTGTCCGGTTATCCACCCGCAATTGATTATTTTTACATCATCTAGTCCAGGAGTGGCGAACCTTTATGGATCAATGTGCCGTTTTTTCTTAAGAAATGTTTATTGAGGTATAGATGTGTTGTCAAATAATTTTGACTTGTGATTATTGAAAAGATAATAAAACTTAATACCAACAATCCAAAGCTCCTTATTTACTACGGAAAAAACCATT
This sequence comes from Argiope trifasciata, assembly GCA_026543055.1. Lineage (NCBI taxonomy): Eukaryota > Metazoa > Arthropoda > Arachnida > Araneae > Araneidae > Argiope > Argiope trifasciata. The sequence continues at coordinate 1,027,749 of JAPMOQ010022596.1, read as the reverse complement.
TTGCAGTGTAAAGCTGTTGATGTTTTAGTTATATGTGTAATTCAGATTAAAGTAACATTCTCTTGTTGCAGATTAAATGACAAATAACTTGTATTAGGAATGTAAGATGCTATTTTTAGCTGAATTTCTGAATTGGAGCCAGATTATTTATAAGCGAATCTCTAAAAATAATGACTCGTAGACATAGGTAAAGAAAATGTGGTAGCACAACTCCTTCAAACAGTTAAATATGCCTGGAATCGAATACCGTAATTCTGAAATTTCATTCCTGGTACTTTTACTGCTTGTTAGTCTTTCTGTTTCAATCGATACCAACTTTTTCCTTGTTTCAAAAAATTTTTGAAATCATATTAAACTAGACTGAAAATCAACTAGTTGCATTTCAAATTATTCAATTTTCAACTAATCGAATTGAGAAAAGTTCATTTTATCAAATGAAGTCGCATGCATGATTTGCATTCTGGCTTGCCTAAAATACTGTGTCGCGTGCCATCAATGACACGCGTATTGTTGGTTCGCCATTCCTGCTCTAGTCTTTTCATCCCATTCGATCTCTAAAAAGTAATTCTGAAAGTAATGTTATAATTGATTCCTAGCGAAATGAATCATCATCGATTGCCGTCTGTTGGGCCAACGGAAGACTGGTCCGCATCCGCGATCTTAATCGACGGATGCAGTGTGGTATAGTATATTAGATATCTGGTATATATAGCACTTAGTATATATACAATGTATCGAATATATTAGGTGCAGAAATTAATCAGTTTTTGAAATCTCGTTTGATTTTTTCCCACACTAAAAGAGCGATGAACAACGAAAATGGCCCGTTTTTTTTATCTTGTGCAATAGTAGCCGGTTTTCGTACGAAAGGCGAAATTTCCTGTCCTTGAATTTGTTGGTTTGCTTGATCCATAATCATCGTGCTCACTCATAACTGTCTTCTTTTCTCTCCCCCTTATGATCCACTTTCACTGTTGTGATTTGCTTATGGTTCCTGCCAAAATTTCTTTTGTTAAAAACCATTAATCGATTAAAAATACTTCCATGATTTTCTATAGTATGATTCAGATAGTTTCATTTTCAGTTAAAGGTTTTGAAAGAAAGCTTTATTTTTTTATTGTTGTTATTACAGTACTACTCGTTTCTGAAATGACGAATTGCTACTTGCTAATTTGCGCTTCCATGAATTTACTAAGCGAAGCTTTGAAGTACGTATAGCTGTAAAAGATTTGATAGAGTAATCGGAAATTTAAATAACTATAATTTAGCTAAAGTTACTAATAAAGATGAATGTATGTTGACCTAACTGAGAAGGTTGTGAAATATTTTGATAATAAAGTTTTCTTCTTACAAGTACTGAAAATGTTATAAAAAGAAATAACAGTTCTATGCTTTTTCATTCATGAGATTCAAAAAATTATTTAATCCATAGTATTAATTTAATTCCCGTATAATTATTTACCTGCTTTGAATTAATTTTCAAAATATGTTTTAACTTATTTTTTAACAATATATTTCATTGTTGTAAAGAAACTCGAATTGTTATTACTGTTGCTTCTAATATTTCAACGAGGATTTTTCTTTCGTTTTAATAATGAAGATATAAAATCTTTTATTTTTCCGTGGTGAATGGATGCCAGTTTTAAGTATACTTTTAAAAGCCTTTTTGAGATTTCCTGATATTTATAATTAAATTTTACTTTAAAAGTAAGAAGTGAAGGAAGATTTTTACATTGCGCCTATTTCTAAATATATTCTCCTAGAGCATTTTTGTGTTAGTTGAAGTTGATTTCTGTTTTAAATTTAAGTTCAGATGGTAGAAAATTAGAAGATGCATAGCCATTAACAGAATGATGCAAGGCTTCTGAAATGTTAAATGTCTATCAAAATTTATAATTTAAAAATAGTTTTCTGAGGAAATTATTAAAAATAAGCAGTATAAAATATTTAATTGAAAATTTTAGCTATTATCACTCCTGTACAATAATGATAAATAAATGAATAATACTGGAAAAGATAATTTTGGTGCGAGGAAAAAATAAAAATAAAATTTTAAACTCAATCTGTTTCAATAAAACTATCTAAAAGTGAATGTTTTTTTAAAAAAAACGGAAAGAAAAAAAAATGATCTGAAAAAACTAGTGAAACTGAAAATGGAATGTATTTTGTTACTGAAAAAGATTTTATATCGCAAGTATTAAAATAGATAAATTAATGATTACCATTCATGTTTTAAACGGAAAAGAAAAACTGGAATTACCGATTTGATAAAACACACAATTGATTTGAATCGCTCTATGAGCAAAGCGTTGTTAAAAATCATTCCTTAATATATTTTTTAAAAAATTAGAACTATTAATTATCTATTAGAACTATTAAAATTAGAATTGAAAATTAGAAAAAAAATTAATTAAGAACAAAACAATGTGACTGATATCATTTGAAAATTGTAACTATCAAATTATGTCCCCCCCACACACACACACATACAAACCATCCCAGCTCCATGATACATACGACGTGGCAACCATTCTGTTGCGACGTGGCAACCATTATTTTCAAACTTAGTCCGCCATTGTTTGTATTTATGATATTACCACCTCTTCCCCTCGTAAAGGGGGAAAAGTAGATATAATATACTTTTTTTAAATAATTTTCGAAACCGTTAATAAATATCACTTGTTACTGCTTGCATTTGAAATAGAAATGTTTTTATTTCATTGGTAAAATGATGCATATTTGAAAGGCATTCATTTATTTGCGCTTGAAGTAAAAGGAAGGTGCAAGTGACAAGGAGCCCAGCACTACCAACAGATTTAGAAAAACGTCATTTCTTTTTTAAATCCGAATATATTTGAATATTACTTCTTGCATACGGCCGACCACCCCGCCACCACTGAAAGTAGCAGTATCGACAGGATTTGTTGTGGTCGACTATTTGAATATTACTGTGGTTTTTGGAAGGCGAGATTAATTTCTCTACGCTTATAGAGATTTAGCTCTGAGTACTTATTTCTTGTCATAATTTTGATTATCATTATGTTTTTTTAAAAAATGTTTTAAACGTTTTAAAATAAAACTTAGAAAATATTCATTGTATGGATTTATTTAATAAAATCGAAGTTTGTTCTCTGATATTACAATATTTATTTAAAGGTAATTTGCTTGACTTTTATCTAAATATTATTTATGTTACATTGATGTTAACAACTGTATTCGCAACTGCTGAGATATCTTTTTTAGGATTGAAAATATTAAAAAATTACTTGAGTAGTGTGATTCACATTTCCATAGTCATTTTTTCAATCGAATCCAAACTAAGCAAAATAAAAATTATATGATATGAATAAATTTGCCTTTAATAATGAAGGAAAATCATTGAGTAATTCCCATATTAAGATATTTTTTCATAATCTTATGAAACAATTTTTTTCGCAGATTTATTAACAGCAATTTTTACAACTGAAATATTAATTTATAATTTAATTATTTATCATTCTCATGTATTACTTTAATTATTATCTTACTAATTGGTGCTTGTTTCAAAACTCTGCTAGTCATTCAACTTTTACCCTGAAAAAGCTTTAGTTCGAACCGGCTGTAATGTTAAATACACTTCCATAAAATATCATAGAAAATGGATTAACTTAAATGCAATGACATTTAAGTAGATTGAATTGTGTAATCTATTTATGGGGAATTTTATTTATTTACTTCATATGATTCCGGAAATTGTTCACCCTTGTGTATATCTGCATATGCGTGTGAGAGAGAGATTGAAGTAGGTTATGGCAGGCGTATTCAAGGAAGAAAGTTGAACAAATGAATGTGTGTCTTTTTCTACACGACTTTGATTTATTATATACGCCGCCTTTGACGACCATCTGGTTTGCCATGAGTAATGCGTTCTAACATTTTCAATTAAGTCACATATTCATTAGCCTTGAAGTAATTTAGGGCATTGATTGGCCTGAAATTAAAAATATTTTTTTCCGTGATGCTGCCAAAATATTAAATAGGTTTTTTTTTTAAATATTAAATATGTTTTTTTTAGCGAAAAAGGAAAAAAAAATTTTGAATAAAGATTTAGATGTTGCAAATGATTATAGATACCTTTGCGTTGTATTTATTTTTTTAGAAAATATCACATTTTATGTTTCTTTTATTTTATCCAGTCACGTGTAAAAAGTATCATTTCTTTAGACTTGATTTACGATTATAGTTTTTTTTATTATTATTTGAACTTCCGGCATTGTTTTTTATTTTATCCAGTGACGTGCTCAAAAAAATATGGTCAAAATAAATTTTAATTGAATTTAAAAATTCGTTAAAAATAGAAGTCTTAACTTATATATTATAACATTGGTGCCATTAGAAAGCTAATTTTTTAATCTTTAAATTGATGTAAAAATCATGTTTGTGCGATAATATTTTCGGAAGTTATAGCGGAAAAACGTCGATATTTCGCTTAAATTTTAATTAATTCAAATTCTAATTTAAAAATTCGAAAAAAGGGCTCCAAGGTGCACATTCCCGACCTCCAAGGTATACATGTACCAAATTTGGTAGCTGTAGGTCCAACGGTCTGGCCTGTAGAGCGCCAACACACACACATTGAGCTTTATTATAAGTATAGACTAGTCGCCTTTGGCGACCAGCTGGTTCGCCATGAGTAAAGCGTTCTAAAATTTTCAATTAAATCACATATTCATTAGCCTTGAAGTCATTCCAGGCATTGATTGGCCTGAAATTAATATTTTCTTTAAGATGATGGACGGAAAGTTCTAAAAGTACACACTTTCCTGATAATATTCTTTAATTTTATAAATCAGTCAGTTTTAACTATCGGTTGTGTTTCCAAAATATTAAAATTGTTTTTTTTTCGGTGATGTTGCCAAAATATTATATATGTTTTTTTAAAGAAAGTTAGAAAGAGGAAAAAAAGTATTGAATTAATGATACAGATATTGCAAACGATTACATAAATATGCCATTAAGTCGTTATTTCAATGAATATCCTGTCTAAATTCAATCAGGTTTACCGTAAATAAAGAAGATTTATTGAGTTAATGATATAGATATTGCAAACGATTATAGAAACCTTTGCTTTGCATTTATTTTTTAAAGAAAATATCACATTTTATATTTCTTTTATTTTATCAAGTCACGTGCTGAAAGTTGCATTTCTTTAGATTTATTTTGCGATGATAGTTGTTTTTTTTAACTTCCGTGATTGTTTTATTTTATCCAGTCACGTGCTAAAAAAAACATGGTTAAAATATTTCTTTAAAAATTCGTTAGAAGCTTAAGTTATACATTAAAACACTAATACCATTAGAATGCTAATTTTCTAATCTTTAAATTGATGTAAAAATCATGTTTATGCGATCATATTTTCGGAAGTTATAGCAGAAAAACGTCGAAATTTCGCTTAAATTTTAATTAATTCAAATTCTAATTAAAAATTCGAAAAAAGGGCTCCGAGGTGCACATTTCCGACCTCCAAGGTATACATGTACCAAATTTGGTAGCTGTACTTCTAACCCTCTCGTCTGTAGAGCGCCAACACACACACACATTGAGCTTTATTATAAGCATAAGTTTGATTTGCAGATCATATAAAATTTTTAAAATTCTTAGCAGTTAGATTTTTATGTACATTTTAGTTCAACTTGTTTGTTTATATATATGTATATATATATATAATCCTAGTTTTTAAATAACCCCAGTTTTGCTTTTACATTAACGTTGGGAAGTTTATAAAATTAAACTAAAAATTTATCCATAATTTGATTTTCCTCATTTTTAAAATGTGCCAAACGAGGAGTTGGCGGTCGCCAAAGAATTTTTAGCAACCCTTTTCTCTTCGCGATGGAAGGTGTTTACAATTGATTCTCAGTTCCTGGCGCGACGCATTGTTGATTTGTTGTAGAGAAGATAGTTGTGTAAAAATTTTAATTTAGGGTCTAGTTAATTAGTGGCTGAAACCCATTCGAATAATTTTTATTAATGTTATCTTCTATTTATTTTGTTGCTTGAAACTTAAAAAAAAGAAAAATGTACATACCAGAAGGAAATACTGATTGACGATGTTTCCGTGTATCCTCAATGAGGTCATCGAAAACTTTTTAGGTCTTGCTAGCTCTTATCATGGGTGTGCAACCGGATTCTGGTGAGTAATGTATAGTTGTGTGCAGTATTTGATTAAATTTTTAACGAGTCATTTTAATATCAGAAAACTGAAGTAATCTGGAATGTAAGAGGGATGTTATTTGTTTATAAAGAGACTGCAAAATTTAAAATTCCATGCTTTGATCAGTTTTAGTTTTGCATTGAAAATATACGTCATCTTCGTTTAAAAATATAGCATGCACACGTTAGGAACTGCGTTTTTAGTAATGGCATATGCTTAAATGTTTAAAATACTTTGTAATTTATTGTGAAGTGAGATTTCACCTGAATGAAGGCTTCTTGAAAATAAATTCAATGATATATATTTCTAATTCCAAATTTATCTTTATTGATATGAGGAATTTTATAGAAATTACAGTTAAATATTTTAATTTGTTTTTCCCTTGACAGTTATTTTATTAATTAAACAGAATATATATGTTTGTTACTGCTCTACTGGCTTGATTATTTGACTGAGAACTATGAAATTTTGTACTAATATACATTTGAGAAATAAATATATATTGTTGGGATATATATATTTTTGAAATTTTAATTAAAATTATTGAAAAATGAGATTTTTATATTTTTTTGTGATAACTTCCAATAATATTGGGAAAAAAATAATTTTAAATTTCAAAAAAATTATTATTTTGATGATAACAATTCAATTGTGCATTTGTTTTTTTTGTTTTTTTTTAATTTTGAGGATATATCTGTAAACTGTTACATAATTTTAAGTAATGCTCTATAATATTGTGATGAAATTGAAACCATTTTCTTTGTTTTATCTAATTTATTTTTGAGATGATTCTATGGAAAAATTATCTGTGTGATCAATTGCATGAGTAATGAGGAAAAGAAGATACAATATTGTAAAAAACAATTGAGATGAATTGCCCAGACAATATTGTTTATAATGGTACTCGAATGATTCTCGAATGAATGTGTATCTTTCTAAACACCCAGGCTGTTAAGAGAACATGAGCAGGGCATGTCTATTGCATCCTTACTGTCTAAAAATACTTTATTGTGGGAATTATAAGTGTTATGTCATATATATATATATAGATTGGATTTATATTGAGGGCAAATAGAGTTATCAGTAAATCTTCAGCCATCAATGACAGTTGAAAAGAAGTAAAAAAAATCTCTCAGATTTTTTTATTTTAATCTAAATGTTTATCATTACATGTTATTTAATAGTCTTTACCATATGCTAAAAAACTATGCAATTCTTCATGACAAAATTATTTATCTGCTATTCTTTAAAGTTTTTAAAATTCATTTCATATTTTGAACACTAATATTTGCTTTTATATACTATGGATGTATATAGCTACTTTTTAAATTTATCTTATCTGTTGGTGTAGCTGAATTAATTAACGTGAATAAACAGTTCATAAATATATTTAATAAATCAGTAATATTTGTCCACATGTATTACAATGATAGCCCTTTTTTAAAAAATTTATTTATTTTTTATGAAATCGTGAAGGTTTGATTAATATATAAATTTTCCTAATTGATGTAACATGTACCAAGTGAAATATTAAAAATTAGCTGCATTTGATTGCTAACTATTCTTGTTCTTCAGTATTTATGGTAATTATACAGTCATTTCAATCAACTGATGTATATCAGAACAAAGAATTCTTATCAGAAACAGAATTTAAATTATTTTGAATTATGCATGTAATAAACCTAGAAGATTACGATTCATTAATTATGCTTGCAAAGGGATAAAACTAATTTTTAAATGTTGAATTTGGCAGCTCTGTCAAAATATCTGTTTTGTATTATTCCTTGAAGTGGTGGGAGCAATTGGATCCATGTTATGAGGTTTCTGGGCTCTTTTTTTAAACACATTGGGAAAATCAATTTTGATCTGAACGGTGGAAGCTCTATTAGTCTAATTTTGTGATATATGTTTAAAATGGGAAAATTATAGATAAGTGTCTAATGATAATTTAAAGATGAGATTTTGCATGAAACACAGATTTGTGAAATCAGACCAGTATTTGGGACTGTGTCTTTGACTTCCCTACCTGTTTTCTATATAGATATTGTAATATAAAAACCTTCTATTATTAAAATCCTTTGTTATTTATATTGTTCTGAAAGAAAATATAAGTTTTTGATTATTAAATATTTATTATGAATTATAAAATATTTATTGCACAGCGTTTGTTATGTCACTTAACTATTTTGTTACTCGCCTTAACCAATCTAGTTTTAATTACTATATTTTCAGGATTTAGAGTTTTTGTGTAAATTTTCTTTTCAGTTTCTGAATACAAATTAATTCAAGAATTCACCTCTTTTTTATTGTTATTCATGTAAAGAGTTTTGGAGTGTTGAATTTGGTAGTATTAGTAGTTTTTGAATGTTGAAAGAAATATAAATGTTCAATGATATGAAACTTATTAAATATTCCAATTTTGACAAATTTGAGCATTTATATTTCTTTATGTAACAAATGGATTAACAATTATTATATTGATTTTTTTTCTTTGTTTTACTTTTAACTCTGCGATTTTTTTTATTTAATAAAATGTTCTTGTTAATTCTTATTGGTCATATGCAAGACTAAATTAAAATTAGTTGAGAACTATTGATAGTCTAATTTCAGGGAATCCACTATTTTTCATAACTTTTCTCTTCCTAAACCAGATATTTTTAATAGATTTTCATTTAATATTCTTTTAAGTAAGTAAAACTTCTTATGGTTTCTACGCTTACATTTTTGTGTTTAAAAAGATATATATGGTAAATTATAGTAACAAAATATTTTATTATGAGTTAGCTTCTGTATTTTATGTATTAAAAATTATAAATGAATTTATAAAGTGTTAAAAATTACAGTGTTTTTTAACATTTTTAAACTAGTAAAACATTATGGTTAATGAGCCAATAAACCAACTGCTAGGATTTGGATTACAATGAACTGGAAGTGACTTACAAACAGGAAGTAAAAGGTTTTTTTAATTAAAAAGATTTCTTATTTTTATTTGAATAAGTTTGATTTATATAGCCAATGTAAATCAAACATGAAAAATTTATCTTAAATATCAAATAAGAAATCAAAGTCTCAGAGTACCATAGCTTCTAAAGATCTTTATACATTTGCATATGTTATCTATTTCATATACCAGTCTTAATTATATGCACATTTAAACTGATCAACATTTTTATGAAATTTAATTGGATCTTGTTTTTTGTATCAACACATTACTTTCAAATCTTGTTTCTCTTCAATAGTTTAATTCTAATTCATTTCAGCACATTGTAGAAATGCAAATTATGGAACAAGTTTTAATCAGATTTTGCTGACATGTAATGTGAAGTGCAACAGTGATTTTGTGACACCGAATTGTTATTTTTATGAATTAAACTGCTGCTATTTCAAAAATTAAGTAACCTAGTTATTTAAAAAAAATTATCACAACTTAACAGGGAAGACTAATTTTCAACAAGTTTCAAAACTTGATTGGTGTAACTGATATCTTATTTATGACTAACAATAAAGCTGTATATTTTAAGAGAATTGATTTTATAAGTTTTTTTTTTTTTTTTTTTTACTTTAAAAATATATGTGAGCGTGCACATATGTACTTGCATTGAGTAAAAATGTCAGTTTTTCTATTTCCATAAAATAATAATTCTCTTGTGATATGAATTTATAAGAGAATGATTATTTAATTTTCACTTCACTTCAATTTTAGCTTCTAATAAGCCCATTCCCCTCCCCTATTTCCATTCTCTCATATTTTTGAGCTAAATGTGTCTAATTATGTTTTTCTGCTAAGTTTTAGATAATTATCTTTTGAAACTATTTGATTTGAATGCATTGACATCTTCTTCTTACTTTCTGTCTAGAGTGTTTAAGAAATTTTTAAAAACATTTAAAAAGTTAGTATTTTTCTTGGCATCATAGAAAATAGAGAACTCGTAACTTGCTATCTTGACCAGAAAAGTGATTACATATCGGTGCACTTTTTTATAGTCTATAACATTTATGCATTGTTATCAAAAATTGCTGTGCCAAATGATAATAGGAGCCTTTGTTGCATTATACTAGTTCACATTTTGCAAAAAAAAGTACTGAAGTATAATGAAGATTTTGTAACAATGCATTCTGTTTGTATGTAAAACTTGCTCTGAAGAAACATCTGAGGGATTTCTAAAATGACTTATGTTCTTTGTAATAGTCCTTTTTTTATCTGGGTATCCTTGTTTAAACTATGGCAAACACAATGTAACATACCAAATAAGAAAGCAGAAAAAAGATGTTTCAAGGAAACTGTGTGTGTTTATATTGTTTTAGAAAAGGATTTGCATTTCATTCCATGGAAAAAGAAATAGACTGCATAAATCAGGTTAAAATTGCAGTAAAATATTATTATTATTTATAGCATGATACCATTTTAGATCATAGAATAATTAGGAATTACTAATATATATACCCTGACAATATTTTCATTTTGGGGAAAGTCAGGTTTATCAACTACAGCATGATTATTTTATATGTATCTAATAATAAAGAATTACCTCTTTGGTTATTATATTCTCATTTTCAGATTTGACTCCAGAAGAACAGCAGCTTTTAGCTGATATAAGACGAAGAAAAGAAGAGTTGCTTCGAGAAATCCAGGTGAGAGATTTGAAATACAAAATTTTATTTTCATAGCAATTGAAACCTCTTGATCATTATCTGTTACTTAATTTCATTGAGTTTGACTTTCTCAAATATTGCGAATGGAACCATATGTAAACAAGAATTTTTTTTTAATTGATTTTGTGCATTAAATATATATTTCATAAAATAAATTCATTTAAAATAGATTAGTCTACGATATTTTTGTGATTATTTTAGGGATTTACAGTTACCTTTTGAGATATAATTTAATTGGAGAAAGAAATTCTATAATAGGGTTATAAATTTTGTTGAGTTATGTTTCTAGTTTCTTTCACATTTGAAAATTTCTAACAGGATTATTTCCTCAATCTGCAGATCTATTTGGAAGTTTTTTTAAAAAAAACATATAATTGTTTCCTGTACAATATGTACTATGTTTTGTTTTTTTAAATATGTATTCAGGTACACTAAAAATGTTTGAATTTTGTATGATTTGTTTTCCAAATTCTTGAAATAAAATAAATTTTTAAGCATTATACATTCTTTTGAACTATGGTGTTTTAGATTCTCTTTTTGTTATCCTTTCGGTTAACATATTTTTCATGCATTCTTTTTAATATATCCTTTGTTTTCAGTATATAGTCAGTCTTTATCATTAACTTTTATATTTTGTAACGTGGTACAGATTAAAAAGTAAATTTCCTCCATTATTGATTTTGCTAGGAAAATATTGCTCATTATATTATAAAAGGGTAGAGTATACTTTTCCTTCCTTTAAATGACATGGATCTTAAAGTTCTAGAATAAATAAAAAGTAATTAAAAAATGAAATCTATGTTCGCAGATTTCAAGTTATCATTGAGAACATTATTATTTTTGTCATTATTTTAATGAATTTGTCATTTATCAGTTTGAAACAATCACAAGACTTCTCTATCGGTCTCTATCCCTCTCTCTCTCTCTTTCTAGTTATTTCTCTCTATATTTAATATTATTATAATTTTTTTTAACTTTTTCAATTTTTCAACTTTTTTAATATAATGATAATTTTTTTTTAACTATTTTCAATTTTTCTGGCAAGCAAATAAAGTTTTGGAGCTCAACCAATTTTGATAGGAAAAAAAAGAATCCATCATTTTTTCTAAATGATGCATCTGTAATCTGATAGTCTCATGATAATTTCAAACTGGTTAATGACTTAAATTTATCAAGACAATTTATAAAAATTTAGAGAATGAATAATTTGGAAATCAAGTTGTAACTGAAGTTGGCAATAAATTGCCAAATATAACTAACTTTCTGCGTTATTTTCTAATAACCCTAAAGGCAAAAAATGGATGCCATGCCTTATAAGCAGTAAGTCACTAATTTTTTGCCTATGCATTTTGTGACTACAAAAACCTCAAACCAAAACATCTTGCTCTCACATGTTAATAAAATTTGTTTGTTAAAGTATTGGAAGTCTTTGTGTTACTAGTAAGAAAACCCAAAAGAATCTGCAGTGTTTTTTACCAGTGCATTAGAAGTAATTTAGCTTTCAATTAAGAAACCAGTTAAAGTTTAAATTGTTAGATCTTCATATATTTTTATAAGGTTATATAAAGAATTGAGTAAGCCTGATTTATTAATTATTTTGTATTTGTACAAAAATTGACATAATTCAGTTTGTTCTTTCTTTCTTTCTTTTTCCTTTTTTTTCCATTTTAATTTTCTCATTTGGAATTCTTAAAATTTAGTTCAAGATGGAATTGATATATAAGAGAGAAATAAAAAAGTTTCTTCATAGTTTTGATAAAAAGTCTAAATGTTCAAAATTTAGAGAAATTTAAGAATGCAATAGAAAGAGTTTTTTTTTCCCCCGTTTGTAAAACAAATTTCTACATTCTTTTTTGCAAGTATTTGGTTGATGATTAAAATATTTTAAATGTCTAACTTTCTTTCTTTCTTTTTTTTTTTTTTTTGAATAAATTATATTCCTATTTTCGTTATATTGTGTTTTCATTTTTTTTTAATTTCAAACTAAACTTAACTGGAAGTTTACTAATTTAATATATCTATGATGCATGAATTTGGTATAACTGCTGTGGCCCTAATTTCTTATAGTATTTATAGTACTCTCTATAAATGAAATGTGGGTTTAACATCAGTTTGAAAATAAGCTCTGTGAACTCACTTGAGACATGAATTGATGCAAATTATAAAGGTTTTACTTTAGGGGTATTAAATTAAGTATGCAATTCATTCTATTTTCATTAATGATTTTTGAGCATTAATGATCAGATCTTTAACACTGCTTAGTAATTTTCATTATGAACTTTATTCAAAAATATGATCGCTTTCTTCTTATCAGAAATACTTCAAGGCCTATTTTATTTCAGTTTATTCATTATTTAAACATTTCTTGCTAATTCAATTATATATTCTATATCCTTCTGTTCATTTAAATATTTCAAATGTTGCATGTTGTCAATTTTTCTGAATATTTAAGCACTTTTTTTTCTTTGATTGTGACATTATTTAATGTATTTATTCAATACATTTAAACTATTAATAACGTAATTAACTTTCTCTAATCTTTTGAATTTCCTCCTAACATAATTTTAAAATTTCCTCTGGCATATGAATTTTTTTGGATATTTCCAAGTTAGAAGCAAGAACCAATAAATTATTTTATTTCCATTTTTGTCATTTAAATATTCCTATACCTGATGTATTGAGTAATAGTAAGTATATCATTTTTAAGACCCTCAAGCACTTCCTGATATTTGATGTATTCATTAAAAAAACATTAAAGTATTCTTGCTTTTAATAATATGAAAACTTTGCAGCAATAATTTCATAAAAATTCAAAATAATGAAACTTTAATGTCTAATTCTATTCAAAGTATATAAGTTCACTTATTAAAATTATTTACATATTGAAATTATAATTTTTAGTATTTTAAAAGTTTTGATTCTAATTATTATCACTTCACTTTTTTTTTACTACTATAAATGAAGTGTCTCAAATAAATCTTTATTGCCATTTTTAATTTAAAAATTACTAATTTATCTTGCAAAGTTAATCAATAAAGGTTCCAAAGAGGAAAAAATAAGCTTAAAGCTGAATATTGTTTCCATTGGTAGAACACTGTTAGAGGAGCATTTTTATATGTCTAAAAAATCCTCCTCCAGACTCCCTCGAATGTTTAATAAACCACTATTTATGCAATAGCCATTATCTTTGCAAATAGTGGTAGGATTCTCAGTTTTCAGTTTTATGATCTAAAAAAATAGTACTTATCATATTTACATTAAACTATAGAATTATTATTATTACTATTCTAGAGAATAATGAATTAGTGAATAAAAAAAGTAGGTCTTTTGCTTTCAAGTTTTTATTTTACTTCTATATTTTTTATGACATTTTTTCTAAGAATTTTTATGAAAGATATATATTTTTAATTTATTGATAAATAGTTTAGTGCTTTATTAATGGTGGGAGGAGGTAAAAAATGTTGGCCTTTAATGTAACTGAGCAGTGATAACCACTTGAATCCCGATTATCGAATTTTTGAATGAAGATGTAATGGGATTATATTTACATAAAGACATAATGTGGATGGATGTTATTATTATTTAATGAAATCTGCATCTTGAAACAGCATTTACTGAGAACATGACAGTATGATATAAATTTTTTATTAAGTTAAGGGTTGTGCCAATTTTGGTTTGAAACATTTTTAACTCTTTTTTCACTAAAGCTATTTTATTATCCTGTCTAAACGGGCATACCATATCCCAGATCACAAAAACAGCAGTTGTTTAAAAGTAGCTACCATATGCCAGTTAACACTTTATGGCATCATGGACCACTCATTTACTGCTAATGTACTGTTATTTACCTTATATATATATATATATACTACGACGTAATATTAATTTTCATTAAATGTTTCAAAAAATATTGAATACAAATTTCAAATGTCTTGACTCAGATGACTAGCTATCATTCGCTTTGTGTTCCAATCACAAAGCTAATAACATACATAAAATGTTTTTATGTGATAGATAAGAGTAAGAAGTGTCATTACAAACGGTCTGTGAATACATGATAAATATAAAAAGTTGTTAGGAACCGACGCGAGCAAATGAGATAAATTTTCCTTTTCAATACTTTTACAAAAAGATTCTAATAAGAATTTCATTGACAAGTCCAGATTTAAGAAAGAGAAACTTAGGTATCTTTAAAAGAAGGATTAAAGTGTTAGGGATTTTTATGTTTGCTTGGGGGCTTGAGAACCAAGGAGTCAGCAAATTTTTTAGAATGTATATTAGAAATAGTTAAATAAATACAATATTTAATATACAAAAGTTCCAAATAACAATTTATTACTATTATTATTACATTCATGTGTGCAGTTGCAGTAAGCGTCTGCGATAGTTAGGCCTTTGTAACTTGGTATCAGAAAAAGCTGTTTTTTGTGCGCTTGTAAGCGCATTGATAACCTCTGTTTAGTGCCTGTAGCTCCGAATGAAATACGATCATATAGCAGTTCATCGTTGGTATTCGCAATTTCAAGAGAAAAGCCGCATTTGCAAAGGAAAATTTTGGTTCAGATCTGCAATTGTGTGAAAGCATCAGTAAATGGTGTGTAAAGGGAAGTTAGAAAGAAGTTGCAAAAACCAAAAACTCTTTCACTGTTCATTTTAACGAGCCACAAAAAAAATAAAAGGGGGAGATTTACTATTATTTAATGTTTGGGTTCAAACTATTCTTTTAAGAATGCGGCCAGGAACAGAGAAAGCGATTCTTTTCGTGCTCAACATTACAGAAACGTAAGCGTGGCCCATGCTATATTCTAGCATCGCAACCACATGCCAACTGTTTTACTGCGGAATTTTCTCGTTTCAGAAAGTTCATTTAAAAATGTTAAATAAAAAAATTAAATTCATTTCTTTGCAAAAAAAATAGTTTGAAATCGTCGGGATGAAAAGAAGGCCAAATAAAATCACTTAGAATTAAAAGCTTTGAAAAAATGCCAAACACTTGGCTTTAGAAAGGACTATATGGAAAAGTCCACTTCTGGAAGAGTGAACTCATGTTTTGATCAGCCTCGTCCCCACCCTTTCGCCCGCACTGCGATTGGGTCGCCGATGTCACGTGGTGCCCTGTTTAGAGAGAGGGAGGTACAGTAAGATTGGGGAGGAGTGTGTTAAATGCGGTGGGGGATCTCGATATGTCACACAGTTTCTTGGAATGTAAATTGTTTACGAATAAATTACCAGTTCAAAATAATATTGTTGTGAGTTTTTATCGAAATCTTTGAGGCAGGATCAGTCGATAGATTTTGATGAGTCCGAAAGAAAGAGATGTCTTCGGACAAAGTGGTCTCTTTCCTTTTCTGCGAATGCAAATCGAATTGAGCACTTCCCACTGTCTCTATAGGAATAGAGTGTTGTTAAGTGTTATTGCGGAATTCTTTTTGTGAAGGATTTTTTCCACCATAATTTAAGAAAAATTGAGTCATTTACTGTGGTTTTCTTTCTCCCCGGACCAACAGGATACAGTTGTGATTGTTCAAAATGTAATTGAATTCTAATACCAAGATCAGCGTGCAAAATGTCTTTTATCAAACTTATTCTTTTTTTTTTTTTAATTTCCTCAAACAAACAGCTAAACGGATGGTCGATCCATTGCCGAATTAGTTTAAAGTTGTTACGGACATCCTCTATATGTATATTAAATTCGGTTTACGGTATGTTATAATCGCCTACAGATGGATTTTGATTTTTACAAAAATGTACAATAAAGGACTGCAGGCCAAGTTTCATGCTCTGTTTGTTGTATTTTTGAGTGCGTAAAAATATTTTCGGACTCAAGAAATCTCGAAGTGGGGCGATTGCTGTGCAGGAATGTTAATGTTTGTTAGATTTATTTCTGCCCGAATAAAAATAAAAAGGCCCCAAAAGAGTTTATCTCATCCATAATATCTTTCTATACGAATGTACTTTGCCCATGGTGCTGTCTCATCGTGCGGGAGTGTTCGGGAATGGAGCGATCTGCACCAGACTAAATGTAGGGTGGGCCCCCTTCTTCTCATCGTCGAAAGAGAGCGCGGACTGGACGCTCTCCCACATCACAAGCGAAGAGGATGAGGCCGTGAAATTGACTCTCCTTTCCCTTTACGCCACAAAGGACTTGGATCCATCTTCCGAGACGTTACTCCGCCAGTCATCTTCATGGGAAACCGAACGTCTTGTGGATTCGATTTTTGTATACCGATAAGATTGTTTGGAACCCAACCTGTCTAGGAAAGGATGAATAAGCGATTTATATTTCGGAAATCTTAACATATTTTTTGAAATATTATCTTTGTACTTTAAAAAAAGGAAATTAGGATCTGGTTCTTTGAAGAATTCATTTTTGCTTGCCTTATCACCGTTGACACCCAACAGTAATTGCTCGACCTGTTCTTTTTTTCCTTTAGTCGATTGAATATTGCTTAGGAAAAAGAATAAAATGAAATTCTTATTTTTTGATATGATTGTCATTTGAATAATTTTCCTGTCTATATGGCATCGCATTTACATTGAGCCTAATGTTTATAAAGGGCTTAACTTTCTTAAGTTTTGGAAGTAGTTAAGAGGAAAGCTTTTGATTCCAGCGAGAAAAAAAAAATCAAAACTGTTATGCATATGTGTTGTATTGTGCCAGGTTATGAGAGACATGCTTTGGATGATGATGAAGAGAAGGAGGTAAGAGGTCATAAAAATGATCTGAATACATGTTGGAAATATGAACATTGAACTAATTATATTAAGGAAAATATACACTATCATTCATCTTTTGCTGTTAGCACAAAATTGAAATCGTTTCACATGATGGTTAATTCACCTATTATTAATTTTCTTTGAAGATATTTTGTACTGTAAAAACTGTACTCTAATTCTTTGTTTAGTAAAGCTTCTAAAAGAAATTTTCTGATACTCGTTTTGAGATGAACATTGAATGTAATATACAGAGAATTTTTAAAAAATGCCTTTTGCCCAAACATTATTTGAATGTGTGACATGAAGATGTGTTGTAAATCCCTAATTTTCAAGCATACAATGGTTTTTAAATCTTACTTGAAATTTTCTATGTATAATTATTTTGATGAAATGTAAGATGCAACTATAGTAAACCTGCATACAAATCTCAAAAATGGTGAACATAGTGATATTATCCTGGCTATAATTATTACAATTTTTGCTATAAAAGCCATGAATTGAAGAGTACATTTAGAGAAATCAGATTATTGAACAATCCTTTTAATGTCCATTTTATTTAGTAGTAATATATGCCAATTATAACTGTGTAACTAGGAGTGTAAACTTGAATACATATTTTACTTCTATTTAACTTACACTTTTATTTGTACATTCTTATTTCTACTATTAACTCTGCTTCTACTCTATTGCATGATTTGAAACTGGTAATTTAATATTGTAAATGTTGCATGTCAGAAATGAATATTTTTTGCTGTCTATGGGGATATTTGTACAGAGTATTCTTTATACATGCTTTTTTGAACATATCCAACATAAATTAATTTTAAAATATTAATTTTATTTTGATTCAGGAGGGCACCTTTTTCTTTTTCTTTTACTAATTTAGTAATTGAAATATTAAAATCTTATAATGTACTTAATACACATTTTTAATTTTATTTATACTAATAATAGATCTTTTTTCTTTTAGCAACTCAAAGATGAGATCACTGAAGTTACTGCAGAAATGGAAAGGCTGGAGGCACAAGATGAGTGGTAATTTTTAAAATTATTTTTTTTATATCTTTATAATAAGTTGGGATAAAAAGAATAATTCACATTAAGATGACAAATATGTCTATATTTAGGATATGCTTATCCAAATAGAAGTAAGATTGTGTGTATAGTGATGTTATTTTACATTTTCAGATTTTTCTAATAGATAGTTTTGTAAATCAGAAAAAGAAAAACTAGTATTAAAACCTTAATGTTTCATTGATTAAATGAAAAACATATAATGCCATGTCATAGATATTCCAAACAGTCAGTCAGCTGACAGAATCCAATTTTTAGTGAAAAAATTGTTAGTGGAATCAGCATTTACAGCTGAACATATGCGAAACTGAATGTATGGTATGAAGTATATTGCTTTTAATGGCTCTGCAACTTTTCATTAATAATCAAAGATTATTTATTAGCATGGATGTCAGTTGTGATAATAACTGATCAAACCTGGCCTTGCTATGATAATTTGCTGTCATTAACATTTAAAATAATTTTCTTTAGATTTCCTTTTTCAAAACTTGGTTCTTAAAAACTGCAGATATTTTTTAAATCAGAAGATGCTCATTACATGCAATTCTATGTTCATTATTGATTTTAAGACTTTTTTTGTTTTGTTTCTTTTAGTAAAAGTAATACCAAGGCAAAACAACTTTCTACTGGAAAGAAGAAATTTAACATGGATCCTAAAAAGGTTACTGACCTTTCATATAATTTTAGACATAAAAAAGAACTGATAGTTGCAGTTTCTGATTAAAATAATTATTTTACAGGGTATTGAATATTTAATAGAACATGGATTATTAAAAGATACTCCTGAAGATGTGGCACAATTTTTGTACAAAGGGGAAGGTTTGAATAAAACTGCAATTGGAGATTACTTAGGTGAAAGGTATGGATTAAATTCTATCTCTTAATGCTTATTTTTTCAATTATCTTTTGATAAATAATTTTCTTATGTTTATTTCAGGAATGATTTTAACATTAAAGTTCTCGATGCATTTGTTGAGCTACATGACTTCACAGACCTAATACTTGTTCAAGCATTGAGGTAATTTTTAATCTACAGTAATATTTGTAACCTTCATTTGATACTTGCTTTGGGTATTTAGAAAACTGCTAGTAAATATGAACTTACTTTTCAAAAGAAATACTGGAATAGTACTTTTAAATATAACCTCATAAAAATAATTTATGTTAAATATCTAATTTAAGAAATACTCAGATTTATTTTTAAAAATTGTTTAGAAATCAAACAATAAAAATGTTATAAATAATTCTTAAAAGAAATTTAGATAACGAAATAATGTACATTTTGGCATAATTTATTCTTTAATAAAAGAAGCCATTGATTTTAAATTTTTCATAATGCTACATAAAAAGTTATTGAAAGCTCTATTCTCTGTGAAATATAAAACTTTTATTAAGTTTCAAATTATAATATTCATTTGCTTTTATCGGTATGCTCGTATCTTAATTATTAAATTAGTGAAGTATATATTTTCTCATACATCTATTTTTAATAGAACTTCATAAATTATTTAGAAGAAACTTAAGTTGTCTCTATAATCATTTCAATCAAATGGAATATAAATTCATAAGGAATCCAATTTTGATTCCAATAGAATTATAAGAATGCCTTTCAATGTTTTTTCATTTGCTAAAAATGTCCCTTTTCTTTCTTATATTTAATTCTTTATAAAATATGAATTGAATGTAATGGCAATTGCAGGCAGTTTTTGTGGAGTTTTCGACTTCCAGGAGAGGCACAAAAAATTGATCGTATGATGGAAAAGTTTGCTCAGCGATACTGTCAGTTAAATCCAGGTGTTTTCAGTAATACCGGTAAGTTTGAAGTGCTGAATATATATTTTTAACATTATTTATTGCTTCTCTGTTTCTTCTAATATATACCTCTCTTTCAATAGATACTTGCTATGTTTTGTCTTTTGCCATTATCATGCTGAATACTTCACTACATAATCCAAGTGTAAAAGAAAAACCAACTGTAGAAACATTTATAACTATGAATCGAGGTATTAACAATGGAGGTGATCTTCCTAGAGAACTTCTGGAGGTAATGCTTAAGATTTAAAATGAACAAAAAACATGAAAAAATATATTTTAAATTTACCTTTCTGAAAGAATTTTAATTTGTTGTTTAAATTCTAATGTTTTCAATTTTCATTCATATTTACTGGTGCTTTTGAATTTTCTCCACCCACTCCCCAGTCCCAATTTTTTTTTTTTTTTTGGCGTGGAGGGGAGGATAATTTAAATTTAAAACTGGAAATTTTAAAAGTCTTTAAAAAATTATTCTTATAGAAATATTCATCTTCTCAGTGATGATTAATAATTTGTTGGCTCAATATACTCAGAGTATCCAATCCAAAATGCGATTTAAAAAAATTTCTCATTCAAACAAACAAAAAAAAAACCATTGAATTCTTAAGATGTAATTTGGTTTGTTTATTTTGATTATAATTATTGTATTCAGAATGTTGCATATTGTTAGTTTAATGGAATTATTATTTTTGTAGTTTTTAAAATACTTTTAATTAGGATTGTTATCAATTTATTTGTCAAAATCTTTCACTTTCTTATGGGAATCGTTAACTTCTAAAGAAAGGGAACTTTATAAAATCTCTCATTTTCTTATGGGAATTGTTAACTACTGAATTTTTTTTTTTTTTTTTTGAATACTTAAATTTCAAAATTTTGTCTTTTTTTTTCCTGTTCACATTTCTGACCTACTTTTTTATAATTTTATTTGTTCCCATCAATCTGGAATGAATGTATTCCTCTCACAATATATATATTTCAGTATTATATTCTTTTTTAACAGCCAAATCTGTTAAAATGCTTCTTTTGGATTATTATTTTTCATTTCTTACTCTTCATTATTATTATTATTATTATTGAAACATAGTTTCTAGTAAATAAATATGTTATTCTTAAAGGCCTAATGAAATAAACTTCTGTTGTTTCCTCTATTGATTTTTTAAATGTATCTTTTAAGGATAACTATAAAAATGGGAAGAGATTGCAAATCTCCCTCTACCACTTCTTAAATATATTCCGTTATTTTTTAATTACATTTTTTTCCATTCTTTTTGGCAGGGCTTATATGATAGCATAAAGCAAGAACCTTTTAAAATACCAGAAGATGATGGAAATGATCTAATGCATACATTTTTCAATCCAGATAGAGAAGGATGGCTATGGAAGCAAGGTAAATAATTTAGTTAAAACTTGTATTTTTGATATTGACTTCAGTGATAAATTTGTCATTTCCCCCCTCCCCAATCCTTTTATAATTATTGTGTTTTAATATACTTTCATTTAATGTATCAGAAAATACTGTCTAATCCTATAATAATTAACTGAAAATAACTGTACATTTTCTTCCCCTTCAAACTAACAACTGTCAGTTTAAATTCATGATGGCAGTTTTCTTCTTTACTATAAGTTTAGAGGGGCTTTCTTGGTGAATCCCAACTGAAGACCTCTTGTTTATTATTATTTATTGAATTGTGAAACTATCTTAATTTTTGACAGTTAAATTTTATTTTGTTTTACTTGGTTACCTATAAAAGTACTTACATGATGAAAGTCATTCTTTTTATTCTTGTGTATTACAAGTAGCTGTAAAAAAAAGAATATCATTCTATTTTATGAGAATCTAATAATCTTATGAATGATGTGACTTGCAATTTATAGAAGAGAGAATTTGTTGATCCAAAAATGTAATTGATATTTTTTTAAATCTAAATTAAAGCTCAAAAGTTCTTATCAGAAGTTGCAGGAAGTAATTTTGATGATTTTGCGCAATCAGTAGGACTCTATCAGAAAATGGAACACTGTAAAAAAGTGTATGGGAGTTGAAAACTTTGAAGTACAAATGCTTGCTACAATATGTTTTTGGATTTAAATGAATCTGAAAGATATGGTACCATAAAAAAAAATTTAGAGTATGTACAAACAAGGCTTCCTCTAAGTATCATAAAAGAAAATTATGGATTCAATTTTAAAATAATAAAAACTATAAGAATAGAAAATGCATTTTATTAATTTTTGTATTCTTGAACTGTCGCTGATTAATTATATATTCTCTGACAATTAACTACAGTTAAAATTATTGAAATGCATTACTGGCTACAAAAAAGAAAACTCGCTGGGGAAATTAGAAGAAAATTTCTGAACTGCTAAAGGCTCTGCAGAAATTAATTGAAAAAACAGAGAAGTATAAATATTTTCAATGCAGAGCAAAATGAAAGTTTCTGGAATTAATAACCAAACTTAAAAATTTAAATTTAAAATATAATGAGACATTACTTGTTGCTCATTTGTTTAAATCAAAATAAAATTTGGTTAATTTGCATTTGTCTTTGCAATTTTTCCTTTCATTCTGCCTAGCAATAGCTTCACCTTAGCACCATTTATGCAAGATAAGACATTTTTAAATGTATGTGTGCACCCCCCCCCCCTGTAAATATGTCTATACTGTGAACATCCAATAGTGATTTATTTGAAAATGTTGGTAGTTAACTGTAAAAATGTTTTCCTTTTGATCTTTAAATCCTCTCTAAATTTGTAAGTTTCGGTTTAATGAACAGAAGAATTATACTTCATTGCTCTCCTCTTCATAATTATCTCGAAGTAAGAAGCAAGAAAATATGCATGATCATTAACATTGATAGGATTTTATTTAATTTTATGGTCCTTGAATTTTCTTGAAAGTGTCCTTAAATTCTTAAGGAAAGGACTGTATTAAGCTAAAAATAAATTCAGGCTGTAGGTTATATTACATTCAGGCCTGAATTTATAAATATATTGTACGAATTGCTTTTATCCTCCTCCATCTCATCTTACTTTTCAATTACAAATTTGGGAGGGAAAAAAAAACTTTTTTAAATTTTGATTTCAAATTTACTCATTAGATTCAAAAGGGAGTGACACTTCCCCAAGTTATATTGTTATTGATTAACTTAGAAGAAGAAGAGAAATAATTTCCATCTTTGATAGCAAAATAAAAATAAAAACTCAGCTATTTGTAAGTCTTATTTTTATTCAAAAATAAGAATTGCATCAGAATTTTCGAATTTTCATTGCAGTGAAGAGATTGCTATATTGAAGGTTCACTATTTGTTAATATTTCATAAGTTATTTATATTTCAGATCACTGGTACGTGCTTCTTTGGATACTTCCTCTTTTCACTGCACTTTAATACTTAGATTTTTACTGTGCACTTAAAGCTTTTTGTTTGCAGCTGCTCAGTACTTTATTTCTGAATAGTTGATGGCACATTTTGTTTTTATAGCAGGCACAAACTTTTGTTTACCCTGTAATGACTTTTTTACATTGATTTCTAGTGCAGTTTCCTTCCTTAACTCCTTGACTGTGCTGAACATTAACCATTTTTTCAGTTTTAGAATATACTGAATAATATTAGCTTTTCCATTCACAGTATTTGTTGCTTAAAAAAATGTGAATTTAAAAAAGATGAAAAAAAATTATTAAAGGTGTAAAGTCTGTGTCTATCATGTCAGTATTGGTTACATTTAGTGATTATTTCAATGAGTTGAAGCAATAGAATATTCAAAATATATTTTTTGTTTTTGAGTACATTGTTTGTTTAAAAAGAAGATTTTAATAATGAAGACTAAAAAGTGGAGTAATTATATGTATTATGAAGATTGCAGATTAAGAAGCATTTCTATTTTAACTGTCATTTAATATGATATTTAAATTATTTTCAAATATTGATAGTATTTGCAAAATATGGGTAAAAAGGAAAAAACACCAACAAAATCCTATAATTTATGGAAATTCTGTTTAAGTTATAATTTTGCGTTTAATTCCCAACTGAAATTATTGTTCAAAAGCATTTTCAAGTTGATTTATGTTCTTTCTGTATTGATTATGAAATTTACTTACCCTCAATTGCTTCTCTACATAATTATTTGCATAATATTCATATTATTTACATAGTTTTATGTATTCCTTCTGTTGTTATTGCTCATCAATTTCAAAAATAAAAGGAATGAAATATGAGCTTCTTTAATATTCTCTTCTGCAATTTTATCATGTACTACTTTGCTTAGAAATAAAGTTTGAGAAACAAAAATTACACATGGCTATATTTACTGAATGATGTTACAATATATATAATGTTAGGTAGATAACATTTTTTCCAGTGATAGAAAAGATATAATAATGATTTAAATACCAATATTGGCTTAGTTTTCTATAACTTAACGATGCTCTACTATTTATTTGGAAATAATTTAGTATAAATTAAATAATTTAAAACATATATATAAAGTATACTTTGTATATGTAAATATTTTTAACTGTTTATAATTTCTCTAATTTTTGTTTGTTAATTTTATTTTTAAAATGCCAATTTTTTTTAATATTTTTCATTATACACATACACAATACTGTTAAAGAATAATTTTGCTGATAATTGATAAAGATCTGGTCATGCTCAAGAGATTTAGTTTTATTTAATGAAAGATGTGTATCGAGCTATGAGGAAAAAGATTATTACATTTATAACTGTTGCATCCTATATATATTTATTCAACATTTTTTGCTGCTATTATTTAATAAATATTTTCTTATAATAGAGTTGTAAAGGGAATTTTCAGACTCAAATTTTGTAGCCTACTTTTGGCCTTTTCTGTTATTAATAAATAGTATGTTTATCTTTAAAAAAAAGCATTCATTTGAATTAAATATTTCTATTTGAATGTGTAATTTTTTTATAAAAAATTCCCTTTCACTACTCTTAATTTCATTTAATGTTTATATATCATTGTTTGAATCCTTGGTGCTCTCTCCATGCAAACTCAGGGAGTTCGAAAATCAGTAAGTTGATTGCCAAAAACTCTCACCTTGATGGCTGGCTGCTCTGCATTCATTTGCTTCTTTTACTTTTATTCCTGCTTTGGAATTTTGTTTTGCCCTTTCTTCTCCCATATCCTCCATTGCTTTTGTTTTTTAAACATCTTGGTGCAAATTGTATAGTGCATGTGCACAAAGCATTGAAAGCAGATGGACATATCATTTTTGTTTATAAATTGGCATTTTCCTCCCTCCTGATATTATATACCTTTAATCCAAAATATAAAATCTGGAAGCGAATAATTTATTTAGTATTATTTCTTGCAAGCATGCATTTTCCATATGAAGCATGCACTTTTGTACATTGATATTATGTATGTGCTTTAAATGTCATTTTTGATGTGTTATTTTTAATCATTATATGTCTGATATTTATATTGTGCTGTTAATTTGATTGACATTAATGTATCATTTATTACTGATTTGGCATCATAAAACTTTTTCATTATAATAAATCTTATTGAATAATAAAAATTTTTCCTAAGTCTTTCAGAATTAATCAAATCCCAAGGAATTTGTTATTATTATTGGAATGCTTTTTTAAAAATTCATATATTTGTCAGTTCTTCTCAATGGGCATGCTCATCTTTTTTTCCCCTGTCTTTATTTGTTTCTATTAACTATATTTGTTCTTTTTTATTTTAATACTTCGTGAAATGAATTTGAAAGTCCCTATTGAAAGTTTACTGTCATGTTGAAATTATGAAATGTTTTGAAATATAGCACTTTAATCGAAATTCTTTTTCCATGGCTATTATACTTATAAAATTTATTCCAAGCCTAACATTTAATTCTTCAACTAATACCTGGCATTTTGATCTTACCTTGGCAATTAAATCTGTTTCATATTTTCTAAAATAGTGGTATATAAATGTCTCATTTGGAATTTATAACAAACTTTTTGAGAAGTATCAAAAAGCAATTTAATGCATTTTTTAAACAGCACTGGCAAGGGTCAAAAATGATGTTCTAAATTATTAACATCTTTGATTCCATTATTTTTTGCCAATTCAATTTTATCTCATTGATAAAACTACTTTAAATTGCAATAAAGAAAATAAGTTTTGAAGAAATTAAAATTTAAATTGCCATTTTTAAAAACTGCTTTTTTAATTGGTAAATTCTAAATTATTTGCTTTGCATATATTTTCTCCTATTGTGTTTTTATGTGTGTTTGTCATTTGGTTTATTGGTAGAAATAGATTTTCTAATTTCTATTAAAAACAACAGATGTTAGTGATGAGCATTATTTTCCCTCTCTCTTTGCCTTCAGGATTTATGCAGAAATTGACACTTTTTTCATGAAAAGGAATCATTGCATTCCTGAAAGATTTTTAAATATTGAGCTTAGTACCCTTATTCAGCTTTATAATAATTCTCAGTCACGCTTTTAACCTATTGCATCTTAATTTTTGTCTTTTAACTTTTAAAATTAAGGTATAGAAATTTTTGTTGGTCTAATTTTGTACTCAGATTTGCTGTTTTATACCTGTATTTTAATAGTCTAAAATTTGTCAACTTTTGCTTTCTGTTAAAATTTCTAAGAATCCCTGGACATTATTATGAACTATTTCACTGTTATTCTTATTTTCATTTGAAATAAATATTTAATTGTTTTAGGAAATCAGAAATATTCTGATACAAGGATTAAGAAGATTATTTCAAAATATGTTTAAAATTACTCATTTATCTGGATTATTATAAAATTTGGATGCTCTTTTAGGTGGCAGGTATAAAAGCTGGAAGCGGAGGTGGTTCATTTTAAATGACAAATGCCTGTATTATTTTGAATATACAACAGTAAGTACAGTTTTCATTAGGTTGTTTGTCATTTCATTTTTTTGTAACTGTACATTTTTTATGCATTTGGCATTTAAATAACAATGAGACACAGTGAAAAACAAAAAGCATTTTTACTTATTTATATTGCTTAACAAGGATTGTTTCATTTTTGCAAAGCATTGATTTTTTTTAAAAAACCCACTCATTTTCTAACATTAATTCTGTAAATTTTTAAACATCTGATGCTTTTAATTGTTTTTGATGACAGCATCTCGGATCTCATTTCATTGTTAGTCAAAAAATTTAATTAAGTTGTCATTCTCTATGTATGGCTTCAACTGACTAGAAAATTTTCAGAAAAAGAAATAGATTACAGCATTATATAATATTTATAATAATGAAGACTGAATTGAGAACTAAAATTAATTTTTTAAATGTCTGCAGAATTTCACATATTGTTTTGAGAAACAATTAATGGAAATAGTCAATGAGAAGTTTTTTTGAGGTGAGGGGGAGGTTATAATTTCTAAAAGAATAAAAATTACTATTAGCAGGCTAATAATATTCAAAATAAAATTGAAGTTTAGTTATCTTTTAATCCAAGAATGCAAAAAAAAATAATGAGCAACTTTGAAAACAAAGTTTGTTTTAAAACATTTAATAATTAAGGGTAAGCACTTATATTCATTAGAAATTATTCTTGTATACTTTACTATTTTATTGTTTTGAGTGCAATCATTATCCTTTCGAATAATACTTGGTTGCAAAACTTGTTTATTGACTGGCATTTCCCTGTTTAATAAAAAAAAAAAAAAAAAAAAAAAAAAAAAATCTGTACTTTATTTCCTAAAGTCATATAAAAAAATTCATATATTTTGCTATAGATTTAACATCACTTTTCCATAATTACAGTAGTTGTTTACTAATTTTTTTAGCCAACTGAAATTAGCAATTTTGTTTAATTGAAAATTATTAAGATAAAAAATTAAATCTTTAACTGAAAATAATAAAATTTATTTTTATAAATTTAATAAAATGATATAAATTTAATAAAATAGACTTACTTTTTACTGTTGTTTTATTTTTTGCAGTGCTGTTTTTTTATTTTTGTGACCTCAGTTTATGAATTGATGATGTTCTTATTTTTACAAAAAGAAAATCTATGGAAGCCTAATATCCTAATTTGCAGTCCTTTGTGAGCTTCCTGATAATGGAAATAATCTCATTAAACTTTCATTATCATGTGTCCATAAGCTGAAGTTCCAGAAATGAAACTTGCAGCTAAATAATGGTTATAAGAAAACCTTGTATAATATATTCATAATATATGAATATATTATACAATATATTCATAATATATTATACAATACCTTGTATAATAATTCATAACTGCAGATAAGTGCCAATTTTAAATCAGTAATTGCTGTTAAAACTATGACAAAATGCCCTCCCTCTTGCAAGGAGTAAAATTTTGAAGCTTCTGCAAAAATTCAGCAATGATAAGTTAGTCAAGACAACTTTTACTACCTTGTGCTATGTAAGATGGCAATTATTTTATTATTTGTTTTACTACTGGATGCAATTTTCTATAATCAAACTATTTTTGCAAATTTAAATGATTACTTATTTTTAAAAAATATATCATTCTTTTATGAATTGATTTTTAGGACAAAGAACCCCGTGGAATCATTCCCTTGGAAAATGTGCAAGTGCGAGATGTGCAAGATCGTAACAAGCCAAATTGTTTTGAGCTTTTTTCTGTGGGCAGTGACGTCATCAAGGCCTGCAAGACAGATTCGGAGGGAAAAGTGGTAGAAGGGAAGCACACTGTTTACAGGATGTCTGCTGCAACGCCAGAGGAGAAAGATGAGTGGATGAAAAGCATTAGGTAAGCTGTGCAGAATGCATAGGTCATTATTTAAAAATTATGATGTAAATTAATTTGGTCCTTTTTTAAGTATGACGATTTTAAGAAGATGAAAGTAAGGTATGAAATTCACTATAATATGCTTGCAAATAAAATGCGTTGCTGCATGTGCTTACATATAGCTAAAATTGGAAACTACATTTCTAAATTGTATTAACGATCCCTGTTTTCGAATTAGAAACAATAGCAGATATTTTACATGTGAATTACTTTCTTATCAAATCACAGAGCTTGCAATCTCATTTTTCATAATTCATACTTTTTTCTAAATACATTAGGTTCCACTATCACTGCTTCAATCTTTTCTTCCTAAGTTATTTAATTCAAACAGATCATGCTAGAAATGTAAATAAGTATAAAATACATGGCCATCTGAAGCTCAATTGCATGAAAGGATATAAGATGCATTATAGCTAATATAGAAGTTTATTACTATTATTATTATTTGAGAGGATGAGAAAATGAAAAAGTGTACATTGGGATATTAAAACCAATATCATAAATTGTGTGCCATTATTTCAAATTTCCTTATGACCAAAGAAAGATTTCCATTTGCATCAAAATAATTCAAACATTTTAGAATCGATAAACTATAAGAATTTTCTTAGAAGGAACCTTTATTTTATATATAAAATCTGATCCATATTTTGATTTCAGAAGATTTAATCTTTTTCTAAATTGGGTCAATGGGATTAATAGTTGCTACGAATTTCAAATAAATATTCAGTGTAATTTCAAATAAATATTCAGTGCAGTAAAATGTCTTTGATTTTGAAAATCATATAATTTATATTAGTAGCCTTACACTGTTTTGTTTATTTTGCTATGTATTTACCTTGTTTTCTTTCTATACACACACAATTGTATTACAAGAATGACAACAATGTTTAAAAATGAATGCATCTTTAAAAAAATTCATAATTACCTTGTTTCTGAAATAGAAGAAAAATAAAATTTCAGATATATGTCTATCCTTCAAAGTATATGTGAAAAAGACTTAAGTTTCAACAGTGAAATATGTTCTTGTTCAGTGATGCATAAAATAATTTCTTGAATTTTAAGATAATGTAAAAATAACTCTTGTGCTGTAGTATTTTTTGGTTATAATGATGAAAGAAATTGAAAATTTCATGTAATTTTTAATTTTAAAAAAAAGTACTCCAAGATGTACATGTCTATCCTTCACAGTATTTATGTTCTAAGTTTGATATATCTAGGTCAAATGTTAGCCTGTAGAATGTCAACATATATAAACCTATAGCCATTCATCTTTATAATTGATAGAAACCTCCTTCTGTATCTGCGACTCCACTTGTGTTTATTTTTCTCTAACTCCTTCTCTCTAAATATAAATCTTTTTTTTTTTTTTTTTAGTTCTTATATTTAATCCTTTAATATGCTTTAAAACTTTCAAACCTTATTTGGAAAATTGTACAAATATTTGCTAAAATGAATTAAAGAAATAGCCATACAGGGATAAATTTAATGCAATTGAAAAGGTAATGCTTTTAAATTTAAAAATAGAAGTAATATTTCGAATGATGCACTCTAAAATTATGATAGAAACCATTAAACAATACCACCCCATTTCATTCCCTTTAGGAAATCGTGACTTTTTAATAGTGCAGTTATTTCTTTTAATTCTGAGGGACATGTGTTTTTACTTTTGATCTGCATGGAAATGTATAAACTCAAACCAACTGACAAGACACTAAATTATGTGTTGAAAGAGTCTTATTGTACTGTATTTTATTCATATGTGTTAAGTACATATTAGAAGAGAAAGTTTCTAAATATTAGATTTAAAATTAAAGATGTTCAGATATAAATGACAAAACAGATTAATATGAATAAAAAGAGCTGCTTGAAAGTGAAATATTACTAGAAGGAACATTATATTAACGTACTAAAATAAAATTCGAATAATTAAAATGCAAAACAAAGCATGTTGTCATTTCTTCTAATATAAAATATATGTAAAGTAGGGGGCATTTGAAAGTATCAGCATATAATACTAATACTGAAACTCTGTGTTGGTATATACCCATTTCAGGAAAGAGATTACAAATAAATAATATTTGAGTTTATATAAAGTTTGCTTGCTTATAAAAATCAGTCCTCTTTTGCTTTTTTTTATGAATCTGATATTCATATATTAATAAAATTTCAATTGTATTTTTTTTTATAAAATTAAGTTGTGTGATAAAAAAATTTTCAAATGATTCTTCGATAAATTGATAATAAAATGAAAATGATTCTTCGATAAATTGATAATGCTGTCTAATCTTTCCAATAATACATCATATTCTGCTTTCACCAATAATCTGTTTTTTCCAATAATACGCCATAACTTTAGCCGCTGCACACCATCTTGTGCATTTATATTTCACAATGGAAATTTCCAAAGAAGTTATTTATTTTCCTAGCATGATTGTCTTAACTTGTTTTAAAAACATTAGAATGCAAAATGAACTGATTTCCAGGGAATTATGCATTACTAAGTAATGTTGTTTTGGAGAGATTAAGTAAATGTGATAAAAAGAAGCATGTTTTGTGTTGTATTTTCATCAGAAAGTGTAAAAAAGATGTTTCTTTCATGTAGTTAATAGATTTCTTAGTCAAATCGGCTGAGTCAATTTTGGGAATTTTAATGTCAGTAAAATGAAATTAGAATACTTTCTTGTGAGCAAGCATCTGTTGAAAGAATATACAGAATTTATAAAATTAAAAAAAAAGGAAAGAAAAAAGATTGTTTTTTTTTTAAACATAAACTTTTAATAATAAGTAATCTGTGACTACATAAAGCAATCTTATGGAATCCATTCAATAAACATTGCTAAAGAATTGAGAATGTTGCTAACATCTACCTGCACAAAATATTGGAGAGGAAAAGATGAGGAAACAAATAGTTGCCAATGACATGAAGAAACTTGAACTGTGATTTCTTGATCAATTAGTAGTAAAAGAAAATTTTAGGAATAAATCTTCTTAATAGAGGAAATTTCTGAATCTAAATATAAGACTAACGTTTTTGTGTAATAGGGCAGAAACATTTTTACTACTAAAATATATTGAGTTGGGATTTTCAATGAATTTGAAGAGTTGGGAAAAATCCCTAAAAACAAAACGAAATAAACTTTTATTTTGAAATTTAATAAAATAAGCATATTTATTTATATATATATATATATATATATAATTCTAAATAGTTGGAAAAGAAAATTTTAGGAACAATTTTTCTTAATAAAGGAAGTTGCTTATATTCTAAACTTTTTTCCCCCTTAATACTACTGTAGTGTAAATTAAATAATTCAAGATACCCAATAACAGTCTTTTAATAAGATTTTATTCAAGTGAAACTTAAATTAAAAAGCCTTTTATATAGCATGGTTTTAATGTTCATGGGAATATTTTAACAATTACAAATGATATTTTGTCTGTATAAATTTAGTCATTTATTTAATGCTCAGCGTATTTTATTTCAATGAATTCATAGTTGTGTAATCAAGAATAATATATTAAAACTGATTCTTATATTTAAAAGTGATTAAAAAGTACTCATTTTTTAAACTAAAATTTAACTACCATATTCTGAAAATGTATAGTCTTTATTTCTAACCTATAAAAGCAATTAAATTGAACTATCTCATTAAGGGAAGGACTCATTTCATACTTGTGCTTCTTTTTAGTACAAAATAAAGTAAATTTAAAAATGCAAATCATTTAAAATTGATAACTATATATTTATAGCCGTTCTTAAATGGCTTGTCAATTGAATCGCATCCTATATTTGTTAAAGATTGTTACTATTCTGTTAATGTTTGGTATTCTTTATAACAGGGCTTCAGAAACTTTTCCACTCATGACTGTCATTCAGGAGAATAAACTTTTTACAACTTCAAAAGGAAAAATAAAATGAAAACCAAGCATTTTTTTTAATGGTAAATAAAATTAAACTTGAAATAGTTATTAAGGATGTACTTTTAATTGTCTCTTTTTATCTAATTTTTTATGCAAATACTGAAGTTTAATAAAGCAAGGCCAAACTTTACATGTTGCAACTGTCATTTTATGCCACCTTGTCCAGGTTTCCAGTTTCAGAAGCTCTGTTTTATAGAATATTGTTTAGATTTTAATAGGAAGTCTAATCTTTATTGTACAATTTTTCACTTTATTTAACCATTTAGTGTTGATTTAAAAATGAATGCTTTGATATTAGTTGTATTTATTGGAAAAGTAATAAAGTTTTGAATGTGATACTCAGTGTGTTTTGTTTTGTTGATTGGCTTGTATCAAGACTGTAATGGAATTCTTCTATAAACATATCTATATTCTGCCAGTAACAAATGTGAAACAAGCTTTCAAATCAATCATCCTTTTTAAGAATGAAAATACCTGCAAATCGAAATTACATTGATTGATTGTAGTGCATATCTCTGCTACAACAACAACAAAAAATGTGCTATTTTAGTGTTGTGGTAGTCAAATTTCAGCATCGTGAACTTAGTGGCTAGCCCATATAGTATAGCTATGAACTATTACCATTATGTTTCCAATAG
Source organism: Argiope trifasciata (assembly GCA_026543055.1). NCBI lineage: Eukaryota > Metazoa > Arthropoda > Arachnida > Araneae > Araneidae > Argiope > Argiope trifasciata. Next base: position 993,967 of record JAPMOQ010022596.1, on the reverse strand, counting down.
CCATCATTGCTATGAAAGCTCCTATAACATCTGATACTGCAGCATCAATAGACCAAAGGTTTTGCAAGAGTTACTTTTCACAATTGATGACAAAATGAGTGTATATTAAACATCCTTGCTTGCATTGAAAATTCCAATATATTACTTCTTGAAATATGTATATAATTCAAATAAATAATAATTTAGATCTGTTGGAGAAAAAAAAAAAAGTGAAACTTTCATTTTGATATGTTTTACTTGAAATAAAAGTGTTGCTAATTTTTTAAGTGACTGGTCCACTTTAACTGTGCCTCTTCTATTCTAGGCAAAGCATCAGTCACAATCCATTCTATGATATGCTTGCAGCCAGAAAGAAGAAAGCTCAGCATGCCAAGTGAAGGCCAGAAGGAGCTGATTGTTAGAATTTGGAAGAGGAGGACTGCCACACGTTGCTTTCGCTACCGGCCAAGAATCTGTTGGTTGTGTGTTGGTCTAGACCCTGCCTCTATTCATTATCTCTAGTGCAAAAACAGTCTTTCATTTAAACTTCCCCTTTTTTCAGTGGAATGAGTTGTTTTTCTTTCTTGATGGGCTGCCTCTCTGTCTTCAGTGAATTGAATTAAAGAAACTGCATGCTTTAAAAGCAGGTCTTCCAAATCTTTTGATTTTGGAAGGTTCCGGTTTGGGATCCATGAGTGTGTATGTCCTGTAATCTGTTTAAAGAAAAATGTGTTATACGTGCAAATAATATCAGTCAAAAACATCTTGTTTTTATATTGTAAAGAAATGCTTACTTTTGAGATGTAATTATTTGTCATATAAATAAAATAAGTTGTAAATAATTTAATTTTATTTAAGCTGTATATATATACATATTTCTTTTCAAATTGAAAAATAAGGACTGCCTCTAATATCTCACTGTATTTTGTACCAAAAAAATATATATTAGTGTATTTTAAAGTGAGATCTTAAGCCTATATGCTAAGTGATCATTTACTACTATCATACAATATCAAGTGACTGTGAGTTATCTTTGTAAAAAATTAAAAGAAATTGTATTTTTAAATTATATTTATTATTAAAATGTTTTGTCTGTATTATGACATTTATTCTTTGACTGTTTGTGTGATATTGTATTTGAAATCCTTTGAGTCATTCTAGTACTATTTAAGTCATGAACTAAAATAATCACAATATTTTAAACAAAATTAATGAGTGAAATTTTATTTGTTACAATAAATTCTGAATGATTTATGCTGTTTATTTATTTGATCCTTTTTTTAAAAAAATCTTCAGGTGATTTGCATCATATTATCAGAAACATTGTAAGATACCAAAACTTTTAAATGTGTTTGTGATGCACTTTTTGTTACTTCACTACTGTATGCATATTTCATATTTTTTGAAATTATAATATAAAAATTATATTTATTTCTTATCCACCTTTCTTTCAAAATTGGACTTCTTTTTAAAAATAATTTATATAACCATCAAAAATTTAAAATCTTCTCTCTTAAGGAAAACAGTATATATATACATATTTCTTTTCAAATTGAAAAATAAGGACTGCCTCTGATATCTCACTGTATTTTGGCGGGGCAATAAAATTGAAGGAAATTAAATTATTAAAGTAAAATGTTAAAGAAAATGTAAAATTTAAGCAGTATTTATAAAAATATCTATAAATGTATGAAGGAAATTTAAGGAATATATATATTTTTTAAAAATGACTTTGGGGTTGGGAATCTTACCAAGTTAAACATGGGGCAAATGATCTAATTATTAAAACGAATTTTAAAGATATAAATGAGAGAGAACAAAATATACATCTGTAATTAGAAAAATTTTAATTTTTTTAAGCTATCATTTTTACATGTTATTGAAATTTATCATTTTTAAAAGCTTTCTGTAATTTTTTGTTTTGGGGAATTTTAGAACTTGGAAGAATTAATTGATACTCTTTTATGCAGAATATTTAAAGGACAGTATAAGATATTGGAGGTCTTTATGGTGAAATTATTTGAATTCTTTTATAAATACATTCTAGATACCCCCAAAAGCAAAATCTAAGTGATTCAAATTTAATGGTGCTTAAAATATGAATGTGATTTTTTTTAAAGCTTTATTGCTAAGACATTTCAAAAAAGAAATATTTGATTTCTAAACAATGGTAACCTTTTATTTTTGTGTATAAGCATTTGATCATTATTAGTAATTTTAGTTATAATTATAGATTATAATAGTAACAAAAGTTGCTAATCTTTGACTAAAATAATTTAAAATTTATTATGTGGCATGTAAATGTTTCAGTATGTATAAAATGTTTTGAATATCAAAATACAGGGATTGGACAAAATATGAATGCATCTTCATTAATGTTCTGAATTACAATTTTTGCATCTATGGCAGAAGATAAGCTTAAACAAGCCATGCAACAGTCTGGGGGTCACTTACTGACTTCTATGAAAAAGTTGCTTGTCCTTGGAAATTGAAACTGTTTGTGCAGTTTATCTTCCAAAATGTCTACAAAAGTTTTGATGCTATTCAGATCCGTGATTCACAACTAGTCATCGTGTTCATTAAATCGGTCTTGGACAATTACAATTATGTGAATGAAAACATTATCATACTCTTGCATAAATTATTTATTTGTGCCATGGGATGAAGATGGTGGATCAGAATATATATTTAAGCCTATCCAAAAGTACAATACGACATCACACCTCCAAGAGCTCCTGAATTAACAGAGATAATGCCAGCATGCTTTGCATTGGAATGACGACTAGATGAAATTTTCCCATTGTTGTTGTGTCCAGTCAGAACACTCACGACATTGTTATGGATATTTGAATTCATTATGGGAATTGCAGCAAGTCTGTCACTATTGTCGAATAATAGTGTCTGCAGATCACAGATGTGTTTTCTGGTCTGTGTTGGATCAGGCTGCCAACCATTGCTGTGTCTTTCCTTATTTAATTTAGATTGTTACCCGACAGCAATAAGGCTGGCTGGTTCCGTTATTGTAAATTGGGTTTTAAAGGCTTCGTTTGAAATTTAGAAAGTCTATTGAAAAAAATTGTAGTGGTTCAATGTGTTTCACATCCGCCTGCTATCACTGCTAGTCATAGACTAGTATGTGCAAATGCTTGGCCACTAAGCCACTATTCTGAAAGATGGGAACAAGTTTCTCTCACATAATTATTGCTAAATCATTCATATTATATTATCCAATTCCTTTATCATTTAATTGGGAAATGATTGAGATGAATATTTTAATTAATGTGCATGGCTTTGAAAGCAATTGCTTTATTGACTGATTTGTAAATATAAATGAATTGTATTCTCTATTGAGAACAAATAAAACTTGTCTATACATATCTATCTGGTGCTTTTAAAAGTTCACATAAATTAGTGTTAAAGATAAGTTTAAAAATCTGTTTTCTTCTTTTGAGTCTTTAGTATATTTAATGAATTTATAATTAAAATATAATGGAATCCTGATTTAAATAAATATAATTTTAAAAGAACAATCTTATCTATATACATGTATATTTATTTTATACAAACGAAATGCATATCGTTATTACGGCTGTAACGATTTGGATCAAATTAGATAAGGTTTTGCTTTTAAATGTATGTTGTTGTTGAAAAAATACAATTTTACTTATAAATATATTTTATAACTAAATAGTAGAATAAATTTACTTAACTTCCTCTTTGAAGTGTGAGCAGTATAATAGAGCTGTCAGAACAACATTATATATATATATATATATATATATATATATATATATATATATATATA
>JAPMOQ010022596.1:900850-975647 GCA_026543055.1 Argiope trifasciata | reverse complement strand
ACATTAGCTCATTTGAAGTAAAAGCTTAGGGAGTATGTATACATACAAGAATACATAAATACAAATTGAAAGAACTAAGCATTACTGATATCCACTTGAATTTCACTTTAAAGCAGTTTCTAAGTATTTTTTTTTTCATTTTGTTAAAAAGAGTTAAACAGTAAGAGATATAGAGATTAAAATCCCCATAAAAATAAAAATTGAACTTCACTTTATTAGATGAATTTGTATAACGCACATCAAAATTATTAATGCCTTCTGTGCGAGAAAATTATAATCGTGTTCCTTTATCATAAATTTTTAAAATGAAATATCTCATTTTCCTTTATTACTTTAAACTCTCGTCTAAAACGCAATTAAGTGTAGACAGCCGTTTTCCCACGGAAGCTTCGTCTTGTTTTCAAGGACATGGAGCATCATTATTACTCTGAACTGTGATTACCATTTGGCGTTCGTTGTAAAATCGTCAAATCTTTCATGCAAAGATAACGGTAATAATGTGACAATCCTGAGCGTGAATGATATCTTTTAATGACATGGGGGGTTAACTAGTGGAGCGCAAATGCCACTCAACCACTTTTACTAGGGGTAGATGCAGTTAAATATCTTATTTTATTGTTATGTTTTATTACGATTGACATCTAGAGCCTTTTAACTCTTTTCATCCATAAGATACATTTATAAAAAAAACCTTTCTATCTTTTTGTAGTAAATATTTGAAGAAAACTTTCTATTTATCATTTATTGATAATGATAAAATCGCATCGTTGTGGGATGGTAATTTCTTATGTGGTATTCCTTTTCTGTTATTGAATTCAACTGTATTAAATTATTAACTGATTTATCATTTTGGTTAGAGAAGCTTTGAATTTTCAGTAATCTGTATGGAAACAACAAATATAAATAATATTGTATTTAACTCAATGGATTTATTAAAGAGTTATTAATAATTTACAAAAACCAATCGTGGGCGTTATTAGTTTTATATTTTAAATTTTTGTGAACCATATTTTTGTGCAATGAGAATTATATAAACGAGCCTAACAGACTTAGTTTGATTGTTGCACTCTTAATGAATAAACAAAACATAGTATCATTTTTGTAAATTATTTTTTAAATCTATATTTGAAATATTAAGCAACAGTAAGATTTTTTTTTCGGAAATTATATAAATGGAATGAGTTTTATGCTAGCATCTGCTGGATTAATGTGTTAGAGGGTAAAATACACAAAGGGAGTAAAATATTTTTACAAATTACGATCTTTAAAACTTTCATGGTTTTTTGAAGAGTATTTTGAAATTATATATTTCCTTTAAAATATGAATTATTTCTGCACTTTTCTATAATTATCATTTATATTAGCAAAATAATATATATTATAAATATAATTATAATTTGTAATTATATATAGACACAATTTGTAAAAAAATTATATGAAACATAATTAAGAAATATGCTAGATTTTAAAAAATAATTGTATTGCATTTATTTTAACATTTAAAATTGGCAATTTGAGGATGCTTTTACTTTGATAATTAACATTTTGTAATTAATGAAATGTTAGGATTTTGCGCCTTCAGTGAAGGAGATGGGGCATTCTCTGAGGATGCAAGAAAAGAATGTTTTATGTTCCTGGTATTTCCTTTCCTTTCCTAGAAGGATCAGGGGATCAAATGATACCCATTCTTATCTTTCCAAAGTGTCTGCTAAGGTCACGAGAGTCAATACGGGGAATTGTTCCCTTGCAGTTTTAAGTTGAAGGAAATAGTAATTGATTTTACAATAAAAAAATAGCTACGTAAAAATATTTCATAATGCACAACTGTATTAAAATTAAATTATAACAAACTTGCTGTTATACCCATATTTATTTGCTTCCTTTGCACTTACTTTTTTCTATATATAAGAAAAAGTAAATCATATTTACTTTTACGTCGCACAGTTTTTATATTTAATTCTTTATGAAGTTTTAAGAGCCCTTAACCACAATTAATTACTGATGGAAAAATTTCAGGTAAATGATAATTTTAACCTCAATCTCGGAGCAAACATAAAATAATTGTTTGAAACTGAAAACATACAATTGGCTGTTAATGAAATACTTAGTTTCTAGGCTAAAAAAAGTTTTTAAGATCTTAAATTTTACTTTGCAAAAATGCGCATTGGTACATATTAAAAACCATGATTTTAATGTTATGTGATAGATTATATAATAATGTCAAATTTAACAAGTGAAGTAAAAGGCTATTCAACGAACACAAAATAAAACGTTTTTGCTGTTATTCATAATTTTTTAGAAGTACTTTATTAATTGAACAAAATAAAAATAACAAAATATTATTTATGTTATTTAGAACCATTTGAAAGTTAAACTGAATATTTATTCGATCATATATAAAAAAACCCACATTAAAATAAACTTGCAAAATTTACAAATTTCACAAACAAAAAATTACAAAATTTCCGACAAGTCAAGCGAGGCAGTGCCCTAATGTCTCTAGGATGAGAAAAGGCCACAAAAAGGTCAAATTAAAGAATTTCCTTTTTCTAGTTGCATAATAAGTAACTAAAAAATACAAATTCTAAAATTTACAAAATACTAGCATCAGTAACAATTTATCGTATGTGTCAGTCTTATTATTTCTATTATAGTATTTCTGTAATATAAATATTGCGTAAAAATTATCGAAAATATTTCTGATATACATAGAGGAATGATTTGGATACAAGTGAATAATGAATAAATGTAATTAAAAAATTTGTCTCAATACTGTTGTGCAGATGCGAATCCGGAAAATCTAGAGTCATAATAAATCAATAAAAAAATGTATTTCTATTTAGTTAATGAAATAAAAAAATCAACTTAAACAAAATAAATATAAAAATAATTGACCAATTTATCAGAAAAAGTGGTCTCATTCTGTGTATTGCCTATGAGTACGAAATAAATAAATCCGCAATTGATTAAAAAGCGATTTGATTTGCTGCCAGGTGGAATGATAGAGGTAGCATTATTAGTAATGAGTTTATTTCTTATTTTAAGGCAAATTATTTAAATGGGACAATTGATGACTATGATTCAAGTACAAAGTTTTAGCTTTATTGTTATTCATTTTTTTACATTAAGTAATCTAAGTTATAGTTTAAAAACATTTTAAATTTAAATCTACAATAATCATAATCAAGATTTGTTAATCGAATATATCTACAGCGGTTTTTAACACATTCTTAAAAAATTATCAATTTAAGATATGGTTAACAATAAAATAAGATTATTCTGGTCACAATTTTTTTTATTTAAAACAAAAACTTGAAAAGGCGAAAACAAAATAAAACTGCAAATATCAGAAAAACTGGTGTGGGAAAAACATATTGAAGTCTTCACGTGTGTTTAGTAATTGCCTATTTAAACGAAAGATATTGATCCTTTTTTTCAGATAGTGTTTTTTCCCGGAAGGCAAGTCATAAAAGGTGGTAAGGGGCCCAGTAACTCAGGGGAAGGGCGAATAAAGGACGGACCTCCCAAGATCAAATCATATGCTGATTTTCCGCAAACCTTTATCCACACGCCGATTTCAATCAGCAAGCATTTTGAATCGTTGCGTTGTTTCATATTTAACACACTTAAAAAAAAAGAGGGGGGTGGGGTAAAAGTGGCAAGACGAAATTTTACTTTAAATAATACTTTTCTACTGCTTTCATATTTTAAATCTTAATTCTTATAGAAAAATTGACTTTTTAATTCTATATGAAAAATTAATTTAAAAAAGTTATTTTTTCTATATCATTTAAGAAGACGTCATTTCTAACACTTCAAAGTATTCCATAAACAAAAAATAATTTCAAATGTCTTATGAATCTAACTTATAAAAGAATTTCAAAGCCATTGTTTTGTTTTTAATCTCCCAAAATTTTTATTAATTATTACGCAAAATTCCAATACTTTTTTTCCTTGCATTGTTGTGTAAAAGAAATTTCATTTTTTTCTTTTTAAATTCATTTTGAATTTTTTGAATAAACAGTACGAAGTAATAGAAATAATTCATAAACTTGAAAATTCACATCTCTTTTTAAACTTATAAGCGAAACCGAAAATGATAGAATACGTAAATTTTATTGCAATAACAGCGTCTTTACATATATTATTGGTCTGAGACAATTTCAGGTTTCCAGCAGATATTCTCTGTAGGATTTCAAGACCAATTACTTTCTTTTGACTGCAATCGGTTATCAATCATTGATATGCAGTTTCGTCAACTAATTGTATCAAAATTCAGGAGGATATGCTCGTTGAAAAACGTTCAGCCGATCAATGAGACATTTGCCAGTAAAAAAAAAATAATAAATAATTCGATATTTTGTGCTTTTTATGGCATTTCTCATGAATGATTTAATTTATTTTGTGCTTAAGATATAAAAAAAGATTTGTAGCTTTTTGTAGGAAAAAAATGAACAAAAAACTTTTTTTTCTATTTATTATATTTTGTTTTAATCTATTTTTTATTAATCATTTATTGACACTGACTAAACCAGATATTTGAAGGGAGGAATATCTTAAATGATACTCTTTTTTTGTTGTTAAGTTAAATTAAATTAAATTATTGCAAAATTTATTATTTAAAAAATTCTGCTGAAGAGAGCCTTTTTTTTTTATTGAAAATTATGTAGATGCCTTGAGATTCATGGAGATTTCTTTCAATTAGATTACCATCTTCGATCTGGATGGTTTCATTCTACATGTGAAACTTCTGAAAAGCTAGGAATGCGAAACCTGTGTCAAAAACGCATCGGTTTTCCAAACGAGAAGCACACTAGCGTCTCAATTTCAACGTGATCCCTACGGGATGGGCGAGTCCATAATAAACCGTACTTTTCATAGGTAGGGACGTGGAATCGAGAGGGGCCAGGGATAACGTTGTCTTTTAAATGTTGAGTTGTAGCCCAACACTTTTCCCGGCGTGTTTATATTGTTGTGGATGGGTAGGTTAACCCGAAGGAGATATCGACATATTAACTTAAATTCTGTTTTATATTTTATAAGCTTTCAATACAGCATGAGCCTTTTAGATTATGATTGTATTTTTTGTAAATGCTATGTGATTGTATGAATATAATATCTTTATTATCAGAGAAAAAAAATTCTCCCAATGGTTATATTTGCCTTCTCCCTTCAAGAACAGCGTACGTCTATTTTTTATAATTCCTAAGTTTAACACTTCTAATTGTTTCAATGTGTTAAAATGAACTGAATTTTTTTTTGAAAGAATTCTGCCGAAGTATTTTCTATAATGTGATTAGATTTAAGAGTTGCTGTTAAGTCAGAATTTAAACTCAAACGTTTTGGATTTAGAATGTTTTTTGATATTTCGCATTTTCTTCAGCCCCTAAAGATATAGCTGACCATTTTTTTTCTGATGGGTAATTCTTACTAAAAAAAAATCAAGTAAAATTTTATAATATTTCGCACATAGGTTCATGGAATCTCCTTTAGAATGTATCGAGTGATCGAAAATTGATTATTCAAAATCAGGTGTAGTACTGGCAAGTTGAATCTTGAACATTATTTCATGATAAAAAGCAGCTCATTACATAATTTCTGAGAAGATATACTATAGTTTAAATTACTTAGGTAAATAATTTCTTCTTATACCTATTTTCATTCAATTGATTTTTAATTCTGAAGTTGTATTTATGGTAGCCATGTTTTTCAGTTGTAATATTTTTTTCTATTATATATTATCTTATTCTAAATAAGGTTTACACATTTTGCTTCACATTTTATATGTAGTTTGTACATTTATTGTGTGTCTTTATTTATTGTAAAACCTTCTTACTAATATTAATTCCTCTCATTATTTTACACTGTAAATAAGAGTAAAATATATCAATTCAATGGACATAAAAAAATTTTGAGTTAATATTTTAATTTAGTTTCATGCTAAAAAATTTGCTATTTTTATTAATTGATTTTTGAAAGTAGTTTAGTAAAATATTCTACTTCCAAGGCATCTTTTATTATGCAGTGTCAATGTTTGTTGAACTAAAACTCTGTCAAATATTCATGGATAATTGTTTTTCATTGTTATTTTAAAATATGAGAATTACATATATAATTTGGTAAATTGCAGATTATGAGAATTTTTTTAAAAATCATTAATCACTTACTAAAGAAATTTTTTGCAGGCATTCAGTTAAGAGTAGTGTTATGGGTATACCAATCTGTAAATATTCCTGTTATATTCTTTAGTACTGTAACATTCTTATATTACATGTGAATAAAAAAAATTTCCTATGCCTATAGCTGAGCATGCACAATGTCTTCTACGTCAACTGATAATATATTGTCTATACTTATCAGCCATTCATATTTTGGTTTCCTTAGTGATTTCAGAGTAAACCTAATGAAAACCAATATATCATTTTCGTAACTGAGTTACAAAAATGAGCTAGTAAGTAAATATTTAAAACAAGTTTAAATCAAATTACTTTCATTCTATTTACTTTGTTCCTTGACTTTTCAGATTTGCTATAACTGATTTCTAGAAGGTCCATCTAACTTTATTATACATATTTTGAAAAACAATAAAATAATTAATATAAAATTATAGAATTATAATATTTTTTCTCATAGAAAAGAACATATTTTTGTATACATACTGTTTTTATTATATTCTTTTAAGTTTTTTTTCTGCCTCTTAAAGTGTAAACTCAAATTACGTTTTTCAAATGATGAAATATATTCTATGCCTTAACAAAGTTCTTTGTTTCTAATAAAACTGCAATGTTATATTTTTTTAATAATTAACTGCAATATACCAATGTAGAAACTGAATTGCATCCAAGATATTAAAAAAAAATCTGCGTTTAAAAATTTCATTTTTTATGCTATATTTAATAAAAAGCTTATTTAAATTTATTAGATTAAAAATTTCTGTAATAATATATAAATTAAAATTTTCCACTATCTTTAAGTTATTATTAAGTTCATCCAATTTTTGAGAGCTAAAGCTTTACATATTAACTAGTTTATTTAGCATAATTATAATATATAAACCAAAATATTGTTTGTAACATTTAACTAAATAACAAAATACACTTTTAATAACACATTACAAGGGCAAAAAGGGACTCATTGTTTTATCCACTCCATACATAACTTGCTTCATAATCAAAAAATTTAGTGGAAAAATATTTTTATATACTACTAATAAAGTTGAATTAGTTTTTTAAAATGAAATTTGTTGTTTTTCCACTATAAAAACTGAAAAGATCACTAAAAACCAAATTTTACATTGGATTTTTTAAATCCTAACTATTGAAATGTAGAACAATAATTTTTATTTTAAAAAATATTTTCCTCCCTACATATAATAAGTTACATCACTACCTGGAAATCCAAATCGTTTTCATTAGTTTATCATGTAGTTCATCGCATCATTTTCGCCTATTATTGAAAGTCAAGTAAGAAGTATTCTACTTAATATCTGAGCAATTTTATAAAACAAATTTTAAAAAGTGAAGCTACAATACGTCAAATTTAGAAGATAGATGAAATTGTTATTTACATTTTCAACAGTGCCATGATGTCATGTAACAGTCTTTATGAGAAAAGTTTATAATTACCATACACAGAGTAAGAATATTTAAGTTAGACAATTATATTAATTTCATAATTTTAATGTTAAATTATTTGAAAAACTCATTCATATGAACTTATATCCAAACAATTTACCTGAAAACAAATACAACCAATATTCTGGTTGAACAAACTGGTCACCTGATGTGGCAAACATAAATATATATATATTATGAAATGCTTAACAAAATAATGGAATAGATAATAAAAAGTATTAACAATATGTTTTAATATTGCATAGTATTCTCTTGTCATTTATTAATCTTTTTTTTATTGTTTATGTTTAATCACATATTTTCATAATATATATTGCTCTTTTATTGTATTTAATTTTATTACATATTAAACATTTTACACCATTTGTGACCAAAGTCTGTTAAATAGATTGCTTCTCAAAAAACAGTTTGCTTCTGTAGGCTCTTCTAAATTTAGCTTTATTTTCTTTGTGATTCAAGCAAACTTGCTAAAGTCGTTATTTATTTTTATCATGTTTTGTAAGGATATCTTTGTGTTTTATTTGATAAATATTAACATGAGAATTTCAATTTGTCACTCTTTTGTTGTCAAAGTAGTAAAAACTTTAGTAATGTGTTAACTTGCACTATCATTTTAATAAGAGAAGCAGTAAGTTTTAAGTGAGGAAAATTTTGACAAATCATATAAAACCTGTTCATGATAAGGAATATATTCATTATTATTTTTTATTATTCTCATAACGAAACCAACCAAAATTATTCAAATAAATTAATAATTATTGTAATTATTTACAAAAGTAAGATGGCACAATTACTTCATTCCCAAATACTGCAAATATGATTTTCTCTCACTGAATAATAATCTGAAAGATATTGCCATGAACAGATTTATTTATATTTTATCTATATAAATAAAAATGAATGTTTGTCTACATGTCTGTTATGTCTTCTCAACCATTCATCTGGTTGCTATGAAACTTGCTCAGCTTATTGTTTACATCTAAAGGTTGGTTATACACACAGTACAATTATATAAAATTTGAAAAAAAAAAAAAAAAAAAAAGATCTCAACAACATCTATTTACCAATTTAATCTCTAAATAACTTACTGAGGAGACACAATATATTCCATAGGAATGTTACATAACAAGTTAAAGTTTAATATACTATATATTGAATTACGCACAATAGTTATATTGTACATAAATGCCATGCAAATCATTCTCATAGGTAACAACTTAATTACAGATTATGCAAGAAAGTTTTTGGGAGACCAATCCAGGGGTTTTTAAAATGTAATTAAATTAGTGTTTTTTTTTTTTTTCAATAACTTCTAAAAATATTATAGTTCAAATAATTTTGCAACATCACATTTTCAAAAAATTAACCTTAATTTTAAGATAAACAGTATTAAAAAAACTTATATTCTCCGAAACAATCGTATGAATTATATCTTAATACATTTATGTAACTGAATACAATCTTGCACGTCTTCAGAAAACTGAAATAGTTCTATATTAAACAAATACTATAAAATACCATTTTTTGCAACTTTAAATTGTTAACAGATGTTATTTTCAAGTAATACTAATTGAACTAATAAAATACTTCATCAAATGAAAATATTTTAAGCATATTTATAATTGTGTAATAAATTAAATGCAATTAATAAAGTTACAAATGAACTTAAATTATCAATGAAACATGAATTAAAATTTAGTTTTATTTCATGCATTAAAAAGGTTCATCAAGGTTTTTATGACTCATTTATCAAGATTTATCCATTAAGTAATAAAACTCAATTTGTTTTATTTGTCAAGAGGAGAATAACTTGTAGTAACAAAAATTTTTGATATTTACAATATAATATAACAAAGTAATTCTCCATTAAATATTAATAAAATGAGAATTCATATAAGAAAATTATTTATTGAATAAAAGTTTGTCTTGATTTACAATGAATATTACAATATATGCCTACTTAACTTACCATATCTATTTTAACACTATAATTAGAGTAGGAAATAAACTTTGAGATGAAGTTGTTTTCACAGTTAACACTTTATAAAACTATGTTTCTAAATTTAAATAGAAGTTTTTTTTACTTATTTTTTTAAATAATAAAGATGGCCTAGTTATTAAATTTTGGTTATAAGTCTTTTACTCATAAAACAGGTTACTTAAACTCAATAAGTTATTTCATTCCTTAATTTATTATCCTTACACCAATTTTACATGCATTTACTTAAAATTACAAAACACACGAGTAATATAATGTCAAAAAAATCAACATGATAGAGATAGATAAAGATTTGTTGTATTTACATGTTAGGAAACTTAAATATCAATACCATATTACTTCATCATTCATTTTGTATTTAATATATTTCTAAAAATTATATATGATCCGTTTACGAAATGCAAAACATTTCCAAGTATAAGAAATGGTCAGTTTTTTAAAGATATTCAAAGAGGGGTAACTATATCCATAATTACATGCTAAAATAACAACAACGCTTTCCTTCGTGCTCAGCGAATAACAATTCATCTGAACCGGGATAAGTGTTGAGCTACAACTGAACATTTAAAACACAACGTTATCCCTGCTGCCCCTCTGGATTCAACGTCCCTACCTAAGAAAGTACGGTTTGCGATGGACTCGTCCATCCCGTAGGGATAAACGTTGGGATTGAGACGCTAGTGAGAAACACTGCAAAAGAGTTGGGCGAATTTTTGCGTTCCCCCCAAATTTACGGGGGGTCAAGAGTCCCTAAGGGTAGGACAGTTAAGGCTCATTCAAGCCAAATGTTATCGCTTTCGTTTATTGTGCACTACTTCAAAGTCTAAGGGATTCTAAGAACAGTGAATGAGACGACTGTTCTGTTTAGTCAAACCCCGACAGTTGATAACATCATTTTGCGAATCGTTGCACGGAGAATTGTTTTCTTAACTTTTTCTAAGTATTTTTAGCAAAAATTAGTCAGAAAATTGGTTGTACAGCTAAAAAAATGTATTAGAGGCTCATAATTGGCTATTTAGATATTAATTATCCAGGCCCTAAAAAATCTCATAGCTATTTTATCAGAATTCAATATTGTTTATAATCATTATTCTCTATTGAAAAATAATTACATTTTCGTTTTTAAATGATTTTAAGTAATGAAATATACAACTCAAAACCTTATGAATTGTACCAATGTAAATGCATATCAAATATATTTATCCAGAATTTATTTTTGTTGAATACTTTTCAAATGATTTTAAAGTCTTAATAAAACTTAAAACAATCGACATTTTATCGCAATTTTTTCTCTCGTTTATTTCCACCACTTTAAATTCACATTCAATTAAATTGGTATTTTTAAAAACATTCAAATGCAGCTAAAATGAACAAACAATTCTTTTAAGATATTATGCAAGAGTATTTTATTCCCCATAAATTTCGGTAAGTTTATAATGTCTAAAATTTTCTTTTAAAAAGTACGGAGAGCAGGTGATCATTGATGACATATCTAATGGTCAAAATTTTAAATATACACTAAAAATTTGCAGAATCGGTTATAAGTGAACATGATACCTAAAAACAAAAGCAACTAGATAAGTTAAATATATCCTGCAATTTTATCAAAATATATAATTGTATTAGTTTTTTGAATATAATTTGTAAAAGGAGTGATTATCCGTCAGTCTGTCTGTTCATGAGAGTTTGATTAATCATTTAAAAATAGGATAAATGAAATTGCTTTGCTTTGACATCATTATTACAAACACGTATCCAATTTTCGCTCCAATATAAAAGGATAGGAAGACGTGCTTCATATATACTTGATTCTATTTAACAGTATAAAGAAATACGGATACGCTGCACTGCATAAACATATGCATAAGAGAAAGTAGAGAGGTAAACACTATCATTGATCTTTACATTAATTGCAAAGATTAATGGTAGTATTAGACTGTTAGATTGCTTTTAATTATAATAATAATAAAGTACTGATAAAAATTGCTTTCCAGTTTGGAACCAGCAAATTTTAAGGTTGTTACTGCCCCAATGTGGGCAATTGTAGTCTCGTTTCATAAGTAACACCCCTATCAGTAACAAAATATGAGTGAAGTAATATATAATCCCTTATTTAATACGAGTAAACAACAGATTGTTATTTCAAGGCATAATTATGAATGCTATACTTTTGAATATTCAAAAATAATTTATTGCCCACGCATCTTTGAAGCATTTATCTGGATTATTTTGCATTAGAATGTGCATAGAGACATGGAATTAAAAATCCTGCTGCACTTTACACAAGATACATCTATCTCATTTATCCACACAGGTTTTATCCTTTTTATGAATATTCTCATTTGCAAATCAACAAAAAAATGCTTCAAAATATTGTAAAATAAATACAAAATCTTTGAAATTCCTTTTTTTAGAAAAAATATTTTATTAATCTATTGTTTTATCTAACAAACATATCTTCTTTGATAAACTTTTTTAAAAAAAGAGAGTTTGCGGTGTTAAAGATTTTTACGATGTTACCAGTCTCTTAACATTCCTAACAAAAATAATCAAAAACTCAATTCAATTTATTGATAAAATTGATGTTATATAAACAAAAGTATTGATATATACGTGAAGCCAGCATTTAGATTTTCTGTTATAAATTATATATATATATATATATATATATATATATATATATATATATATACACACACACTCACATTTGGACGAATTTCTGTATTGCCCAAGATGTTTTAAAAAATTCACGATTAAAAATTTATCATTAGCAATTTATTTAAAATATCCCTTTTAATTTTAAAAGAGCTTTAAAAAAACACGAGCTATCATTCCGTGCAAAGGTATTCTCATGCTAATTAAGCACAGAAAATTTAATTATACGAATATCAAATGGTTGCAATCATGAAAATATAGAAAAATACAGTATTAACAGTGGTTATGGTGTTTATATTTATTTAAGGATATCAAATATGAAATTATTACAAAGTGTTGAATACCAGTAAAAACTTGTTTTTAAAAAAAATCTTTCTGCGGAGACTTGAGTGCGAAAGAAATCTTGTTTTCGTACAATAAGACCAGCCACGCAATTGCTTCCAGCAATAGTCATTATCTTGCGATAAGACCGGAACAGCTCAGAACTACGACTCTTTGTGAAAGGAGAAACGTGTCTACATGTGATCAATAGGTTCCGTTGTCCGCCCCACCCCTATTTGTGGGAGGTCTGTTCCAAGAAATGCATCATTGTGTAAGGGACTTTCCCTATCCCTATGAATAATAGAATTCTTGTTTGAGAGCTTCTATTGGACAGATCGTATCGATTGTAACTTTCTACTGTGATTGCAAGAGCTGTAGTTGAAATATCAACAATACGATACGATCATGGTAAGGGTGTGATTTAAATCACACCCTTTTATGAAAAGTATTGATCACTGGTATCTGTGACTTTCTGATACTGGTTACGTAATAACCGTTCTGAAAATATTCGTCATCCCTAGGCAGAGGATCTGTTTAAAGTTCGGAAAAATCGCTGATGTCTTCAAATTCTGTAATTTTTTATTCATAGTTTGTTCATCTGCTATGTTATCGTAAATTAACGAAATTTCTTCAATTCTAAATAAAGTATTTGCAGCAATGCTGCCTCGACCTTCAATGTGCTGTAAATCAGTAGTATCTTTCAATGTGCTGTATATCAGTTGTATCTTTCAATGTGCTGTATATCAGTTGTATCTTTCAATGTGCTGTATATCAGTAATTATCTAGGTGATGCTTTTTCAGATTTTTGTTGAAATGCAAAGCTTATGGTTTGAAGGTCCGAAAACACTTTAATTTTCTTCCCTCCAGTAAAAATTTGAACTGTTTGATGGAAAGGTAAATTTCTAGTAATTCATTATCATTGGTACTATAATTTTGTACTATAGTTGGTACTATAGTTTTGTATTTCAAACCATATCATTGCTCTCCGTATGTTCCCATAAACAATATGTTTTCTTTTCTACTTGTAGATTAATGAAGAAAATCAAGTGAACATCTCTTATTTATTTCTTTCGACTGAATTTTATGAATTTAAGTCGTTCCACATTTGAATTGTCCCATTCATATATTTGCTTAAAGCCACACTTTCAGATCAACATTTCTCAACAGGATTTTGCTAAAAAATTCTCATGTCTATTATTTTGATGACAGAAATTTTGTTCATCCAGCTTTTTAATGGTATTCACATGCAAAAAAACAAATAGACAAACGGATTCCCATAAATGGATTTTGTCGCAAACTTGATTGCAGTCCACAAATTTGGTATAAACGATTTATTTAACTTTCGAATGCTGATGGCATATTTCCTGCAATCTTCATATTTTCTTTTTAAGGGGGGAGGGGACCATTTGACCGGAAGCGGAAGCTATAGTGGTCCACGGAATAAATAAGTTGGTATAAAACGGAAGTGGAAAATGAATCCATTGATGTGACAGCATTGCGCAAATGAACAAAACAGGCAGCAAAGCATGTGGTATGAAGGAAAAATGTGTGATATGTGTTGTCATTTGAGTCAATTTTAATCAGAAAGTTCTGCAGGGTGCAATACTATAATTTACCAATGCACTTAAATAATCAACCTGGAATAAAATATACTTTTTATTTTAGATTGATCTTATCAACTTATTATTTATCATTGAGATAAACAGAGGATTTTGAAAATCCCGCGCGGGTTTCTTTCAGATTTGACGATTACTGCTTATTTATTACACTTAACTAATCGAAGTATACTTTTTGTATTTGAAGTAAGTTAACTTAATAGAATTTCTGTGATATGTTAGTTCTGTTTAATTTTATGTGACGTTTAGTGTTTTGAAAGGCAATATAAACTTCAAAATGATGGAGTATTTTATAAAGTTTTAGTTTCAGTTTCAGACTTATTGGAAACATGTATCTACACAATCATGGAAAGATTTATTTACTATCTTCTAAATATAAAGTGTATTTTTTATTGCTATTAATATGTTGTAAAAAATTAGAAAGAGGATTCTGAAAAATACAAATTATTTTTTAAATGCAGAAGAGAAAGGACTTTTCATTCCTTTGGAGTAGTAAACTGTAGATTAAAAAGTATCTAATCAGTAATAATACGGAATTAGATATAGAATATTTTATTTCAAAGCTTTTAATAGTGATAAAGAATAGATAAGTAAAGAAAAAAAATTGAACGTAAACAAGTTATTGGACTTTCACTTTAGTGTTGGAAAATTTTTGTGACATTTTGCTTTTGCTGCAACAAATGTTATCAAAACAGTTCATGCAGATAGATCAAATATGTTTGTAATAAAAAGAAAACAAGCAGTTAACATGATGTTCAAAATGGATTACTATTCACTCATATATTGCAGTTTCAGTTCAAAATAAATTTTCAAATGGGTAATAAAAATATTTTGATGATAAATATTCCTTCTTAATTGCTAATAAAATATTTAGCAATTTACATTTGATTACCCACTACTACATGATGTAGGTTTTTGTAACCTCACCCCCTTTTTTTTTTGCTTTATAATTTTTTAGATTTTACATTTCAGAGAGTATAATTTAATATTGCTAACTAACTTTTAAGATTAATACTTTGCAACTGTTAAGCAAATTTTAAAATTTATTTTATCTATGCTAACAGATGCCTCAATGTTATAATTTTGAAAGCTCATTTGTATATTTAAAAAAACTTATTTCTTTTAACTAGCCATGGATGAACATGATGAATTTGAAATGATCAAAATGGAAATCAGAGGTCTTCTTATTTCAAATAAAGAAGGCTGCTACCTTTCTGAATTCAAGAAACAATATCGAAGTATGCTGGGACGAGCATTGCCTTTTGCACAATTTGGATTTAAAAATGAAATTGAACTTTTGAGTGCTATGCATGATGCTGTACAAATTAGTTCTACTGGGAGGGACTACTACTTATTTGGAATTGCAGATGAGAAGTCGAAGCATATACAGAAAATGGTTTCCAAGCAGAAATCAACAAAGAAAAAACCTTTAGGCCGCCTTAACTCAATGCTGCGATATGTTCCACCTCCTAAGAGATATGAATTGGCATCATCAACTCCTAAGAGGTCAAATGAATTGCCTTCCTCATCTGCTGCTAAGAAATCAAATGAATTGAAACCTACATCAGCTCCTAAGTGGTCAAATGATTTGCTGCCATCATCATCATCATCTTCCTCTAGGAGATCCTATAAATTACCTCCAAGGTTTCAAACAAAGATGAAAAAACAGTTGCCACAATTAGTGATGAATGAAATTGTAGATCTTGTTTGTAAATATCCTACTGGTTTGAGCTTGCGTGACGTCTTAATTAAATATCGTCAAATTTACAATAAAGAACTATATTTTAAAGATTATGGATTTTTTACATTACAAGATTGTTTAGAAGAAATTCCATCACTCATCTTAAAGCCAAAAAATAATGATACCCTTGTCCTTTGTATACCTGATACAGAAAAGGCATTCTCTGAGTCTTCAAAAATGAATTATAGAGGTCAGTTAAAGAAATGTTTATTCAATTTTTATTTATTGGCAAATTTCTCTGTGATTAGATTTGTAATTGATCATTTTTTTGATACAGTAACAGTTACCAATTTCGTAAATAAACTTTTCTTTTCTTTTTTTAGAACACATATTCAACTTTTCTTAATCTTTAGAAAAAAAAAAATTAGCTGTCTATGTATTTTAGTACACAGATTTACTTAACATTCTAAATAACTAACTCCTCTTGTTTATTATTATTATTTCTATGCTTATAAGAATTTAAAGAATATTTGTAAGCATGCCCATGATATTTTTATCTTTATAGTTAATTAGTATATCAACTGAATTACAGACTTCAATATAAAAAAATAATGTGTTCAAGTTATAAAAATTGAATGCTCAAGTCGGGAGGTCACTGTAATGGAAATTAATAAGAAAAGGGAGAATAAATACTTTAAAATTAAAGATTAAAAAAAATCATAGGGTTTTCTGATATGATTACATTTAGGAATTTGAAATAATTTTATATACAGTTTTTTGAAAAATTTAAATAAAGTTATGAAATGTCTAAAGTTGATATAAATATGCTATTTAATTCAAAAGATTTCTTACAAAAATATTACTTATTATAATAGTTCTTATTATCAGTCTTCAAAAAGATTTCTACTAATCTTCATTGATCTTCTTGAAGTCCAAACTACCCTTCGCCGAAAAATATATATATATATATATATATATATAATATGAAATAATTTTTTTTCTTTTAAAGAGGTAGAGGACTCTAATTGAAATTTTTATTCTCTTTCATGAATGTTAAAGAATAAATTTAAAAATTCAGTTAAACTTAAGATATTTTTGTTGAATCAGACTTGTGAATGATATACTCTGATCAAAAAGGTAGAAAAAAAGAAAAAAGAAGCATAGAAATATATTTGAATTGTTTATTTTTTTACATCTCCATGGTTTATTATTTCCCAATTTCCAGATTATGCCAATTATCAAATTAGCAATGGTTGGCTTTTTTTTAATCATTAATTTATTAGAAAGGTTTAAAAATAAGCAGACACCCTTATTCTGGGCTTATATATTATTTCAAAAAAGAACTTTCCTCATATTTATTTGAGTTAACATTTGTTTTATATCTGTGGATTGAAAAGCAGAGAAAAAAATGCTGACAACTCAGATGCTAAGTTGAAATTTGAATTCCCATGTTTAAAAATAATTAATTTTAAAAATACCATTAAATGTAAATTATGACATATATTTATTCATATATGTATAATGCATTGCTCGTATTATCTTGGGAAATAATATCTAGAATAATTTTGATTGCCTTGAATCATCATGGGATATATTCTAAAGAAAATGATATAGTGGGAGTGTGTGGACGAAATTTTCATTTCCTTATAATTGAGGATAACCGGATAAATGTTAGGTAAATAGGTGTTGTAAGCTTTTTCATAACTGAAATGGCTTAAAAGTGATTTTAAAAGCAAACTTCATTGCTTGTAAATTAGATACTATCTATAAACATACATTATACCATCATGCTGATTAAAAAATTATTCATTCACAGTTCTAGAAAGATGAAATCTAATATGAATATATCTACTAAATTTAAATTGTGATAAGTGATAGTCTCATGCATAATTGTAATTTAACTATCACAAACGTGCATAAGGGTACAAATAAGCATTCACTTTTCATTAAAAGGTAGGTGCAACACTTCAACAATTACATTTCAGAAGTTGCCATTGTTATTGAATGTGCTAACTTTTTCTTTCATAAAATCTATATATTTAAAATAATTTCAAAATATAAGAACTGATTTACCAACTGCTCATTCTATCATAGTATACTATGACCTGCTGTTTATCAAATTCCATTTTTACGAGATATTATGAAATAAAATTTTAAGAAAATTCCCTGCCTAAAAAACTATTTTACATTCTCCAGTTTGCACATTACTAACTAATCTGTTTGCTTTATATTTATGTACAAGTATAGTTCAATATAATTTGTCATGATGTAGTCTCATAAATTTGGTTGGCATTGAATAAATGCTCTGAATTTGATAATTGAATTGCTGGTTGCCAAAGATGTTATACTATTATTGATTCTTTTAATGCTTAATCTTTTTTAGATAATGTATCTCCAACTTACGAAGTTCCTAAGATTTCTGAAGCTGTTTCTCCTGCTGTCCAGAATTTCAAAGATACCGGTAAGATTAGTCTCTAATTCCTCTTTTTTCACAAATGTTTACTTAATTGAATTTAAAAAAAATTCTAACTATATGAAGAGGATTTAACATTTGTTTTCTTATGTACACCACTTGACAATACTTAGGGACATTTTTGAATAATTAAATGACAATGATTGAAGTAATGAAGCTAAGTACATATTTAGTTGGAGGGATGTGCATTTATTTTAGAGAAAAATGTTCCTGATATCAACACATTGAAGAAATAAAAAATAAAAAATTAAAAAGATGCTCCTTGGATGATTTCCAAACAGCCCTACAAAAATGGATCTTCATGTCAAAATGATGCAGACATACCTTAATAAGATGTGTGATGATCATGGACACTAATGCAATATTGTATCTGTTCTTCAAGCTCTCCTGAACTATCGAGGAGTTCTTAAGGGATATTTTTCCACTCCTCTCCCTAGGCAATTTTTTCTTGTACTGTTCAGGGAGGGATGGTTTTTTTGTGAAACTTATCTTCCAAGGGCATCCTAGTTATTTTCAGTGGGATTTAGTTTGGGAGAGTAAGCAAACCATTGTATATGAATAATATTTTCACTTTGCAATGTGTCTAATACCTCAACACTTTTGTGTGACCTCACATTATAATCCAAAAAACAAAAAGTCTGGATCTACAGCCCTCCGAAAAAAGAAAACATGATTCAGAATAACCTTTCAACAATATTGTTATAATGTAATGTTTTCTCGCTCAAAGATGTGCAGTGGTGTTCTGCCACTGTGCATAATGTCTGCCCTCACCATCACGCCTGTGCCATGCTGATCACATTCACTTACAAACTGTTGTGCATAATATGCTCCATGCTCTCTCCACAGTAATTCGTGGCCAGAATCATTTGTCACTCTGAAATGAGATTTGTCTGAGAACATCACTCTATACCAATTTTGGTTATCCCAACCAACATGTTTCTTACACCAGTGTAATCTGTCATGACAATGGCTTGGAGGTCATTTTGAAGCAGGATGCAATGAACAGGTTTTTGTGTATACAAACCATTTTGATTTAATTCCATTAAGATGGAACATGCGCATTGGTTGCGATTGTAACGTTTGCAGCTATCTGGCCTGGAGTTAAATTTTTGTTCCTTTTTGCCATGAGAGATAGTTAGTGATCCTCTAAAAGAGCGGTGCTCCTACCACGGCCCCCAGCATGTTTTTGCAAAACATTTCCACCTTCAGCAATCTTCTTTAACCCTCCAAGTAGCAAAATCTGGAAAAAGAGAGATTTTTTAAAATCTGTTTATGTCATATGACATTAGCAGTAAAATGGACAAATGTTGTTTGATCAAATTTGATTCATAACTTCCATTTCATACATTATCATTCTTTCCATGCTCCATCTTATTCAGGAATTAAAATAGGTTAAAGCATGTAAAAGACTATTCAAATCTAAAAATACTACTTTCATTTATTTTCTTTATTTATAGTGATATCTTGTCAAACTAAACTTCATAACTAGAATATCATTTGTTAGCAATATATATATTTATATATGTAAAGATTTAAAATTT
This sequence comes from Argiope trifasciata, assembly GCA_026543055.1. Taxonomy (NCBI): domain Eukaryota; kingdom Metazoa; phylum Arthropoda; class Arachnida; order Araneae; family Araneidae; genus Argiope; species Argiope trifasciata. The sequence goes on along the minus strand of JAPMOQ010022596.1, from coordinate 955,727 downwards.
TGGAAGTAGACTGCAGTTTGAAGACATTGAAGAGACTTTTGATGCTTTTACGTTGTTTTATTTCATCATGAAGAAGCAAGTATATGTACAGCAGGAGCAATGAACACAGAACTCTAGACAAATGAAATAGGGAGAGCTCTCAAACATTTTATCCCAGGTCTTAAATACCTTATTTGATTGGGAAAATCTAGTTTAAAGTGCTTGTAGACTATTAATTTTCTCATGGGGATTTCTGCATATGTGACTCTCAAAGCAGGGGAAACACAGGGATCTTTTGGTACAACTATCAATTATCAGCAACTTTTATCAACCACTCACACTGCAGGAATTGCTTATTAAATTACTTTGCAAAGCGTTTCTTGAATTAATTAAGTAGATAACGTGGAATCGGATCATTAAATAAATATTTTTTGAATGAAAATATGGGCTAAATTGTGCTAAAAATTAAGAAATTAATTCAGTTTAGTTTAATTTTAAAAATATTACATAGATATATTTTAAAAATGCAATAACTGAGAGATCTTTAAAAAACATTCATTAAAATGCCTTTATGTATCATAAAACTTTTTCCATAGCTTTTCACTTTTAATCTTTAATAGTGACATATTTTCAATCAGCAGCTGCTTAGGACTGCTTGGCTTGAGAGTGACATGCTTAGATCAATTAAGAGGATGCTATTAGTATAATAGCAAAAATAAATTTGTAAAATGTGATTAGTTAAAATGCCTATTTTGTGGAGGTTACTATAAATAAAATTAAAGTGATTGTAAAAGTTAAATTAAGAGAAAAAAAATTATCCATGAGATAGTAAAATTTCTGGAAAAGCATGAGCAATTTATCTTGTTTCTGAGATAGAAAATTCAGAATTGTGTGCCTTAAAATGTAGCAAAATATTTTGGGCTTTTTCTGAGAAAAAAGTTATGAGAGAAGAGAGTGTGAGGCTTTAAATACTTTTATAAAGTTCTTGAAATTTTCACTTGGAAGATTTTAATTTCTTGCTGAATATGTATTAATTTTATTCTTGTTGTCTTTTATTTTAATCCCATAAACATATTAATGTGACAAATTAGTTTATGTCTGATAACAAGGATTTACAAGTATCTATATTAAAAAATAAGTGGTACTGTTTAACTTACATGTGATGTTTGAATAAGCGTTTAATGCTGGCAGGCACCAATTAAGACTTAATTGGATATTTTTTTGGAAGTTGAATATTATATCAAGCTTTGCGTCAGCAGTAAAAGCAACTATAAAAATAGCTTTTCTTCCTTTTTAAATGTTTCTTGATGTGCTGGTGAAAAATTACAATATTTATGAATTCTTGCATAAATATTTTATGACATTGGATTTGAAGAAATGTTATTGTTTTTTAATTGTACTGAATGAATATAAAATTGAAGTATTTCTAAATTCCATATAAAAAGCATATAACATATTTTCGATAGTTTATTTATCTTTTTATCCGACTTAAATTAATCTTTTGTCTAATGTACTTTTTCACTGTTATTGTTAAATTACAGATTCATCAAACCATCTTTATACTGAAAATATGTCTCGTATTCCATCACCTCATGAAAATATTTCAAATTTCAATGACTATGGTATGTATTAATAAAAATTTTATTATCTAATTTATAATCTTGTAATTTCTTTATCACGAGTATTGAAATTTAACTCATATATTGATTTTTTGCTCACTTATATTGAAATTTACAGCTAAATCTTTTTACATGAAAACTGTATATTTATGTTAATAGTTTTGTAAAATTAAACCTATGTAATTTTTTTATAGTTAAAATTAGTGCAAAATGGCTTAGAACTAGACAAAAATCATAGTGGTATATATGTTGTGGTCAGTGTGATAACAGAGTATTAATAAAACTGCAAGTAGTTTTTGTTAAAAACTAATTGATGTGATGAATTAGTTAATCTCTTATATGATAATTATTATAACTTTTAATTACTATTAAACATTATAATGATTAATCACAATTCATATAGATAACAATATCTTCATTATTTATAAGCATTCATTTCTATATTAAATAAATACAATTTAGCATTATCTTTTTTTAAAGTAAATCCTTCTACTGATTTCAAAATGAAAGTCAGCAGCTTTGATGACTTCAATTTGAATATGAGAAAAAGCCCTGAAGTTTCAACTATTTCTGAAAATATTAAGAATAATCTTATAAGAGTATGTAGCCATATATTTTTTCTTCTAATTTATTTATTTTCTATATATCATTGTTTGTTTAATATTATTTCATCATTTTTTTTTTTTTTTGGTATTCATCACTTTTAGTTTTCTTCACTAAATTGACAGGTTTAAATATTGCTTTAAAGGTTAATTTCTCTTAGTGCATCAACTGCAGAATTTACAAATGTACCAAATATGATAAGGCTATTACAGATTCATTAAATGAATTATAAACTGTTTTTGTGCTATATACATTAGCATTTTATATATATAGAGAGAGAAAGAAATTTTATATTAATCAATATATTATGAACTTTTAAACTTGAGATAATTATGGAAATTACCTTTACTATTTTTCAGAATTAGTTAAAAGTTATGAACTGTTGCTTGTAGGCATAAGCATTTGAATAGAATAAGTAATTTTTCATGGATCTTTGCTAATCTTCTTTTTATATATTGGAATTGAAACTTAGTGTTAAGATATACATTTTTAATAAAGAATAGCAATTTATTATTTTTCTAATTAAGGACTAGTCCCTTTAATGAAAATATTTTATCCAGGTTGTAGAAAATTGTCCCCATGGTATCTGGGCCAGAGAATTTCCAGCTTTGTACAAAGTATGTGATTTCATGTTGTTCATAATTATTCATTTATTGGAAATAATTATTAATTACTTATTGAAACATTCAAATAATAAGACAGCACTCTTGCAGTTTTCCCCTCTTGTTTCTTCTGTATTTTTCTTAAGTTTTATTTTTTTGATAATGTTTCATATTTATATTTTTTTCCAGTTTTTTGTGACTTGAAAAGATAGGCCTTGTCAAAAATTTGCACTCATTTTTCATTTTAATACATTGTTTTTTCAGGAAATAACAAAAACTGAATTTGACCTTTACTCCCTGGGATTCTATGACTTAGCCACCTTTATTGATTCTGTGCCTGATATTTTAACTCGAAGATCTCTTCCAAGCAGTAAAAAGGATTATCTGATTTATCCAGCTTGGACAATAAATGAAATGGGTAAATATCCCCCCCCCCCTTCTTTTTTTTTAACATAATAAAATTGTTATGAGCAAATGGTAAATTCTTGTTTTAAGAATCAAAAAATTCCATCAATGATATAACTTGTAGGTGAGCTTAATGTGTGTTAAATTTTTCATTAAAAGGGAAGTATCCTCATTTTGATGATTTATGGGGTACTAACTTGGGAAAGGGAGTGAAGTTTATTATCTTGGTGTCTTTCAAGTGCTTTGCCCAAATAACTTGTGTTATTCCAAAACTATACATTAATTTAATTAATCTAATATGAAAAAGTATAGAAAATAATGTCAAAAATAGGATTTTTTTAAAAGGTTAGTTACATAATTGTATGCAGATTTTAATTTCAGATTTTTTTTCTCTGTTTATCAAGTAAGTTTCATTGTAAACAAAAACTGTCTTTTGCTGAGAAATTATTTCCAATTTAAATGCAGTTGATTGGTATGCATTATAGGCTAAGTAGTATAATTTCCTTTTTTCTGCTCATTATTTATTTTATATTCATTATTTTCTGTTCATTAAATTTTCCTGCACATTCTTTCGCATCTCTCCCCCCCCCCCCCTCAATATATAAAGAGAGAAAAAATGTATTTGAGATTTTGATAAATCTCCTCATATTTGATCTCCCTGAACAAGAAATACAGGTTCGGAAAATTTAAATTTGTTTGTGACAAAGATAACTAAAAGTGCTTTAAATTAGATCAATAAAATTTGGTATTCATCTTTATATCAAATGAGTCAATTTTAATTGAAAACAAAATTCACTTATCTATATAGCATGTGATTTGCACATTCAAAATTTTTGATAATAAATAATAATGCACTTGATTATATTTTTATAATTTGGGCGAGATTTTTTTTTGCCACTTTCTATTAAAACCAAATTGTACTGATTTCTATTAAACTTTGAGCAAAATCCATTCAGGAAATTAGCATTAACACAATGATTAAAAGCATAGAGAGCTAGATAGATAAAATTCAATACATAGATTTAACATTTATTATGTAGACACTGATAAAAATTTGAGCCAAAAAGGATTGTCTGTCCATCTGTACTTTGAGAAAACGTGCACACATGATAATTCATAAATGTAATGACTTAAATATACCAAATTTGATACGTGATTTTACAATTACAAGTTAGTTCTGTGTTGAATTTTTATTCCAATCAATTGCAAGAAAAATGTCTAAATGAAAAAATTGATTTTTCAAACATTATTAACTGCATGCTAGGAACTAATTGTTCAAACACTCCAAGGAGAGATTTAATAAAAATGCAAAATTAATACTTCATAACTATTGTGCATTAATGCCATGCAAGGTATTCTTTGGGACAACACCTTTATTAGAGAATGTGTTGTTGTTGTTGCCGTGTCTATAAAGGTGCAAAATGCAAATAAAATCTATATTCCACCAAAGGTCTTGGTGATGAGATCTGCCAGTTCTGGAGCCCGATGGCTGTGGAGGATCTTAATTGGTGGGGCTCCAAGGAGGAAGAGGGAGCGAATAATGGCTTGACAGTTGGGATTGAGGACAGTGCTTGCAGTTGGAATAGGATTTAATGCCAGTTGGTGATATCTTCATGCCTTTGAAATGTCCAGTATGTAGCCGAGTTATTGTAGAGGAGAGGTTTCTTGGGCAGTCTAGGTCAATGATTGTTGCCTTTCCAAAATGTTGATTATATATCATACGCCTGGCAACAGCTTTTGCATCTGTACAGGTGACTGTTCGGATCTGCTTTTCATCACATGCTTCCTGTGCAAGGGCATCTGCTCATTCGTTCTTTTCGATACCTACATGAGCAGGAATCCACTTTAGAAGTACGGGAGCCTGTAACCCACACTGAGTGCATCGCCGGATGGCAGATAGGGGAGTTCCTCTCCACAGGTGGTCCTGTGGGTGGAAGGAGGGAAATAAAATACCTCCCGTGGTCCAAACAGGTAGAAGTCCAATCTTCCCGGAGGCAATGGCACCTCCTCTTCTATGAATAGCGCAATTGATAGAGAATGTGTTAGAAAACTTTAATAAGACAATTCACGCTGTTTTATTTTTAAAAATTAATGTACGTTATTCATTCATGTTTGTATTGTATTTATTTTTAGTACTTTAGTTTTGGTTAAATATTTTTAATATAGGAAAACAAACTATGAGTAATTATGGTCTCTTGAATTCTTTAATATTAAAGATACTTCAAAATTAACATGCATTTTTTATATATGTCTGAATAAAAAAATTATGTTTATCTACATAAATATTTCTCTTAAATTGCTCTAAAAAAATGTATTATTTTGCTAAAGGATTTTCCAACAATGTAACCATGATTACTCTTTCAAACTAAATAAATATTATCTTCATTTTGATTATTTACTGTTACTACTTAAACATGAATCTCAATCATGTTGTAAATATTATTTTTAAAAAATTTAAAAAGAGAAATTTAGTGGGCAGTGAATCTGTAGAAGAACTGAGAAGGCTTTGAAGAAGAAAAAATGTATTCTTTCAAGACATTCAGCTGGCTTGCATACTTTTATGTCAATTGATAGACTAGTCTAAATAAGAAGTTGTTGAAGACAAATATCCTGGAATAAAGACAAAAATTCATGAGCTTTGTGGGACCTATTTTTTAAGAACGATTGATAAGGTGTGTTTGCCAGCATTGTGAAGAATTGATGAAAGAGCTTTTTAACCTCCAATTCCATTATTTACTGATTAAATATTTGCAAATGTATTCAGTAAGTAATGGAATTGCAAATTGCTGCGTTGTGTTTTGCATCTTTCGGGACAGAAATAAATATCCCATATTTCATTTTGTGTTGAGAAAGGTGATGATGTGATCACAGAAATCCTAAATTGATTTACTTAATTTAAATATTAATAATTATTAATACATTATCAATATTAAAAAAAAATGTTAATTTGAAAATTTATTTATTTGCTTTTTGATATTTTGTTAAGATGTTGCATAATGAATGGTTTACTGTTACATCCAAAGAATTTGTTTTTGGGATAGTCTTAAAAAAATCTTGATATTTTAATCTCTATTTTGTATTTTTATAATTTACATTTAAAAAAAATGTTTCTTGATATGGTTTTATTTGTTAAACTAATTTTTAACCTTCCTGTAAACTTAATATGGTTCTGATTTGAACCTCCTAATATTGGGTTGTTCGGAAAGTCATTTCGTATTTTTTTGTCAAAATGAAAAGAAATTTTCGTTTAATGAATAAATTATTTATTAAATTATAAAATTGCCATTCTGGTCTAATACCTTTTGCCATATTTTTGGTAGTAACATGATTACACGCTCATAAAAGTTTTGGTCTTTGCTGTAAAAAAAACTGATCGAGGTGGTTTTTGACCTCCTCATTTGAAGAAAAAATTTTGCAAATCAGTTCTGGTACTGATGTACTGTTAACACATCTTCTCCACACATATTGGCTAATTTATTTGTGGCTTGAACAGCATTTTTACCTTTTATAGCAAAAAAGAAAAAAATGACGAAAATGCTGTTTATTGCTCTCCATATTTAAAAGGGCACCATCCAAAAACTACTGCGAAGAATCAGCTGCACTTTTTCACACTCAAGCCTTGCTATATCAGCTCTTAAAACATAAAATGATTTTGCGGTTTAAGTATGAAATTGGGTGCGAAAAATGCAATTAAATCCTTTGTCAGGAAAAAACGAAATTACTTTCCGAACAACCTAATAAATTAAATTTGATTCCAGTTTGAATTAAGGCAATATAAGCTAAAGACTTAACCCCAAGAATAATCTTTTTTGACTTTGGCCTTTGGACACACTGTCGTATTTACCAGCCAAGTTAGTAAAGTTTATTTAGTGTACTCCAGGGAGGATTACTGTACAATCCTTCTGGGGTTTAATGAGTTTCTGCAAGCAAGTGGCAAAAAGCCCAACAACTTTTCTTAGTATTGCTGTCAAAATCTCATTGTCAGCTTATTTTGGAGGATTTTTTTGATTTATCAAATAACAACTAATAAAGCATTTCATCTAGATTTTTATCAGGAATTGCTTCTAGATACTCTGTGTTGTTCTCATTGTAGTTAGACAAAGATATTTTTTATCTTATTTGTTTAATAGGATTAGGGATGGATCTTGAAATTAGTTTTAATGATTGTAATGCTAATAATGATTAAATATATTAATAAAACCATTTAAGTTAGAATTTTATACTCTTTTTATATTGCAAATTCATTATCTTGCCTTTATATATATTGAGCATATTTCATTACTTACAGAACAGTTATTATAAGATTGAAAACTTTTTCTTAAGATGGAAAAGTTGAAATTTCCAAAATCATTCATATCTTATTGAAAAATTGACTGTGTGAGAGAAAGCATAAGTTCAGGTATATTGTCTTGCTTTTAAAAAGATTGAGTTTCATTAAATTTGGCTCCTTGGCTGAAATTAGCATAGCTTTATAAACATTTTTTACTTAGAAAAAAAACTTAATAACTTAGTAAAATTGTATTTACATTTTTATATTTTTCTGGTCTATTGCTTTTGAAAATATAATAATAGTTATTTCATAACTAGGGTAGCAATTATTTGAGAAACTGTCTTGGTAAACAGTTGGTTTGGTGGAATTGATATTTTGCGTATCTAAAATGTTTTGTTAAGTATTTTATATTTCTTGCCCTTGATGATTTCTTCATCAAAACATTTTTAAATTTCAAATTTGATAGCTATACAGCACACACTGTTTAAAAGCCTTGCACCATTCTGTTCATGTTCAATGCTGTATTTATATGCTTTAAATTTTAATCAAAACAAAAACTTCCTAGGTGAAATGAAACATTTTAATTTAAAATACAAAAATAGAAAATAGAATCATATAGCATTAAAGTTTTATGTGTACCACAGAATATTTTTCATTATCAATGCATCATGCATTCATATGAATTGCATCACAGGATTGTTCAATAGAAATTTCTCCAATTGAAAAAAAAATTCTGTACTATAAAAGGAGAAAGCTATTATGAAGCAATAAGAATATATTTTTATACAATCTATTATAATACAGAATAATAGCATTTAAGAATTGAATCAGTTATTTAAAATATTATCATTGCTTATTTGTGTTGTTAAATCCTAAATTTGTAATATAATTGTATTACAAAAAGTATATTAAAAGCATTCTTTAAATAGAAACCTATTCATGAAGGAAAGATAGGTAGTGACTTCATATTTACATCATCAACACTGGGAAACAACTCAAGTTGAAATATTATTAGAGATGACAAAAACAATTTAAGTTTCACTTCAACATGAAATATACTGTAAAATACATTTTAAAAAAATTTCAAGACTAGAAAATAAGAAGAAATATACGGCAAAAAAGTAATATTATTTGAAAGATACTTTTAAGTTTTAAGATGATGTAAAAATCTTTTTTTTTTCCAGTGGTAAGCTTGGAAATTACCACTGTAAATTGACTAAGTTTTGCTTAATGTTTAGTAAATTAAAAGTTTTAAAAAAATTACTTTTAATTGCACAGCTACATTCTCCAAAGTATATTTGTGCCAAGTTTGGTAGCTCTAAATCAAATGATTTGGCTTGTAGAGCACCTACACACAATCCCATTCTTCTTTGTTAGTTGGGATTAATATAATATTTAATTAATAAATTTTATTTATGAAATGTTTAATGTGAAATCCAAACTATGGAAAATTATTTTACTTATCATTAATAGAAAATTCTAAGAAACTGAATAGAGGCTAATAGGTTGAATTTCAAGCATGCAAATTAATCTCGTAAACAGTGGAAGTGAAGCAGGGAATAAAATTTGTGCATATAATGAATATGCAATCTCATATAATGAATATGTAATTTCATTTTGAAGCCTTATATGATCAATTGTAAAATTGTTTTATATTTTATATAAAAGTATATAATTGCTATGTATAAATTATAAATAGCAATGAAAAAGTATTCCTTTGTAAATTAGAAGGATATAGAAATGAATGTGTATTTGTACTTAAACCACATCGTCATTATTCATTAAAAAAATTATGGATGTATCTATTCTAAAAACTGTATGATTTAAGTTTGAAAGAAAAATTATTGGATCTTGAGACAGGTATTTAGACTATTTTTGAAAATTTGCTTCCCAAGCCCAAAATTCTCTTTGTTTTCATTATAATGTTTGATGAAGGCTTACTTGTAAAAAGGGAAATTGTAAAAAAGAAAATGATGTTGCAATGTTGAATTTCGCTGTATAAATTTCATATTTGCAAAATCCATTGAATTGACTGGAGCAAAGATTTTGATCTTCACCAAATGTTTATAAGTTGGTTTTATTTATTTATTTTTTAAAATTAAGTTATTTCTTTCATTGTACAGATCGTGAGGATCCTAAATCTGCAGCATTTGCTATTGAAATCATAATTGTTAATACTAGAAAAATTCTACAAGCTAATCAAGAAGGCATATCACTCAAAGATTTCCTGTATGTTTATAGTGTAAGTATTAATCCACGGATTCCTAATGCGATAGTCATTTTTCTTTATCTATTACATTTTTCTTTATTTTTTGATGGTAATAACATAAAATAGTCATAATTAATTTTATGTAAGTTTTATAAAAATACAGAAGACTTGTTGTGTGGAAAAGCCAGCAATGATCTGGGGGATCATTCCTGGAATTTATTCTAAACATGGGATATATTTAATTTTGGGACTTATTGGATTCAGCAATTCAATGATAATTTTTCATCAGTCAAAACTGACATTATTGGGCACCAATGAAAACTGATCATTTATTGTCTATCAAAAATTGAGGTTATTTAGATTTCTGCATATGCACCATGGGGATAGATGTTTTCATTAAATTTTTTTTAAGTGAAATTTTCTCTGTGTAGAATGGTATTTGAGAAATTCTTTCAGTTCTGAAATCCATACATTTAGTTTATGATATATATTTATGGAATATAGAAATAATTAAAAATTATGCAAATGCAGTAATAAAGATTAAAATTAAACAATAAATATTTCAAATATATACTTTTTTCAATAAAAATTATACATTATTATGAAACAGAAGACACACAGAAAATGTGTGGTTCTACATTTGTTAGAAAATGCCAATCACTATCGATTTCATGAATAAAAAAAATCATGGATACAGTTACCAAAAATGAAACAATATCATCCATGATTGTGTAATGCAGAAACTCTCATTTTTTTCTGTAAAAATCATTTCAGCTATGATTTGGGAAATAGTGGTTCTTTCAAAGTTGCAGCTTATGTGCATTTATAACTGCATTAAAAAAAATCTGACATAAAACGGAAACATTCAATCTGCAGAAGCATCATGGTGGTGTTTAGTTTTAACGTACTTCAATATGCTGAATGGTTTGTTTATTATTTGATAAATTATGAGATTATTCAAAAAAGATTACAGAATTTATTTGAAACAATGACCTGCTCAAAATCCATATTTGATATGAATTGGATAGATTACAAAAAAAATTTGATTTCACTGGGTTTGAAAAGTTTTGTGGGAACAGCCCACTTCGTAAGAAGATAATAATAGGCCTAAGTAATATGAAAAAACATATTTATTAGTCATGACAAAAGAGGAAAATGTACAAGACTTCATACCAGTTCAAAAGAGTCACCATTAATGTTAATATTTACTAGGAATAAAGACAAATATGGTATGTCAAAACCAAAAATATTATATTTAATGCCTGAAAATAAGCTGATTTCGAACTTTTTTAAATTCAAGAGCAGTCATTTAAAGCAGAACTTATACGGATATTAAAACTTGTTGTGCCATATTTGTCCTTTATGCATTGAATTATATATCAGAAATATTTTAACATTTGTTTTTTAAAAGTGAAATATCAGGGGAAAAATGTAAATTAGGTCATACAAAAATGTTATTCTTTATTTATTAAGGATTAGCTTCATGAAATTGATGGCTGAAAAATCTGCAGAAGTTACATAAATTGAAACCCAAATATATAAATTGAATACAAAAGCAATGATTTTTTAAAAAAAGTAATCTTGTTTTATAACAATTTTTTGTTTTTGTTAAATAATCATTTAAAAGATTTGTATCATAATAACAAAAATGTTTTTCATTTTTTATATCATTTAAGTTTAATTTATAAATTTCATCTTATTAAATTCTAGATAATAAATAAAAAGGATTTTAAAAAGAAATCTAAATATAACCCTTGTTTTAATATGCTATTATTCTGAATGATGTTAAATTATAGTTTCTTTTCTTTATTTTTTCCACTCCTTAAAATCATATTTCATTATAGCCAGCATCCATGTTAGTTTTGTATTTCCTTGTATCTTGAATGTATGCTTATCGAAAACACAGGGCATTGTTTTTCCAGTTTTGAATGGTAACCTTGAATGAATTTATTTATCAAATAATTGCTTTACTTATTAAATAAATAGGGATTGGATTTCATTAATTGTTCTTCCATAATTTCCATATTTATACTATTAACTTTATAAGCGTGTCAAAAAGAGTTATTTTATTATTAATTATAAAAATAGGATTGAATGCTGAGAAAAGAGAATGCCCATCTCCATAAAATATATTCTTAAATGATGAATATTTAATTTTTCAGTTGAACTGCAGGGAACCTTTGTACTTTGTTAATCTTGGATTTGATAGCTTGGAAAATCTATTGGTTGCTGTAGCTGATCGTGTACCTCTAAAGTTTGAAGTGAAAGGAGGTATGGTCTAAATAATTTTTTATGCAGATCAAGATGTAATTTACATTTCTGAATTTTCCATATTTTTATTTGCTTTGATCACAAATGTGTGTGTTTCAGACTTTATTTACAAATCATTACTTTAATGAAATATAAGAAAATTGGATAAAGAGTGTCTTTCCCTATTGAGCCAGTTGAATGAAAAATTAATTAAAACAAAATAAAGTCTAAAATATGCAGAATGTTGCATAAGATGTAAATAATTTTGCTTTTAGATTGGTTGATGATGGAAACATTAATAATGAACTGAAAGAGTTATTTATTTTTTCCTTTGTGAATTTTGTTGGCTTTAATTTCAATATACCAACTATGTTTCACCGTGTAAATGAATTTACAGCAGTAAACATATTGAAATTTGAATTCTTATTCTGTTTAAACAGTTTCATATAAAATCTTTTAAAATATATGGTAATTATGTGTTTTTATAAATGATCTTGCATTCTTTTTATTGGTTTTGAAATCTAAATGCATTTTTTCCTGCTCTAGGTGTAAAAAGTGTACATTTAGTCTCCTTGGAAGAGAAATCTATATTACAATCACCTGGGAATATAGAAGTAAGTATTGTTGTTTGGTTGACATAAAAATTGATTAAATAATAATTATTATGAATTTCTTGAGAAGAAAATCTTACTTCTTGGAATTTATATCTTCAATTATCTTTAAAATATTCTGCTATATCTCATACATTTCAAAAAAAAAAAAAAAATCACTTGTCAAAGAATTATTGATTTATATTTGTTGTGCATTTTGTTCTAACAATTTTTTTAAAAAGTGAATAATTTATATTGATTTCTTTTATTCATTTTATGAATAAGATAATGTTGAAAAATATATTTTAAGATGCATATTTGTTCTATATTCCAGTGTCAATCAGAAATGAGCACTGCTAATTCAGAATAGATTAGCTGTAGTTGCCTCTAATGAAGCTTTATAAAATGCTTATTTGCTATAATTTCAATAAAATAAGCTGTCTTTCTTTATTAATATTTAATTAATTAAAAATATTCCATTTTAAAAGTTTTGGGAGAAAGTAAATCAATTACTTTAATCCAAGAAACATAAATTCAGTAACATTAATTTATAAAAACATTAGGATTTTAACCTGTTTTCGAAAGCTTTGTTTTTTCTTGCAATATTTTTCAAGTATTTTCCCCCCTTAGGAGTATTTTGAAAAGTTTGATATAACAATTTCCAGATTATCTTAATTAAAAAAAATATTTTATTATTATTTACTAGGAAATTACTGAACATCTGATGTTCAAGTTATTTTTAAAATATAAGAAATTATTCAACTCTCACTTTAAAATAGAATGTTTTTAATATTGGGTTATTTGATGAATTGCAGAATATTAAGAGAGGCAGATTAAAGCCCGGAGTCTTTACATTTAATTAATGAGCATGACATTTATTACCAGATTTGTTGAAAAGCCAATATTTAATAAAGATTTTCAATGCATAGCAGAATCAAGTAGTTGTAGGAATTAAAGCTTTATGCTTAAATTATTTTAACAGCACATTGTTTCATGTTGTTTGTATGAAAGTAAATAAAGATTTTTGTATTAGCATCTGTCTCTTGTATCTCCCTCATTCCTTCTAAAGCAGTGTTAATAGATTCTTATGGAATGAATATTTTTTAATGAGTTTTCTTTCATTAAAACTTTGCTCACTCAATGCACAGGCATAAGGTTTGATCCTTGGACTGGATAAGGTCAATTAATTCATCCCTTCAATGGGTTGATAAACTGAGGACCATTCATGCTTGAGAGCTAATTACTGTGGGTTCTGTGTTGTTCTGACCACCCAACTGAGACATATACCTTGCATCCCAAGACCCTTGGTCATGCTACTGTAGATTTTGGCCTATATAGGGCTGTCAAGCCATTGTGTTTAGTTTAGGTATTAATATCTAGCAATAGCTATGTAATCGCTGGCAGTAAAATCATTTGCATTGTGATAAAATTCATTTTGAACTTGAAATATTAGCTTATTATCTGAAAATGAGCATAACAATTCTTAACTACTTAACTGTTTTATTTTCTTTACTGTCTAATAGGATGGCACCTTCTATTTTGAGAATTTTTTCTTATGTTGATTCAAATGGAAATCCATTGAGTACATGACTTATCTATGCATTCGAAGTAATTTTAATATTGAATTATAATTGTTATGAATGGTTTATTTTTTCCTTGCAACTATCAAAATTCGATAACTCAATGCACGTATGGCTCTCAGGCAAAACAGTGAAAGGGTTAATGCTCTTTCTTTATGTACTTAGAAGTTGTAGACAAGGAAGTAATTATACTTTTAAAAATCAGCAGTAAGAATATTTTATTTATATTTTTTATTTTTATTTATAAAGTATAAAATTTTATAATCCTTGAATTTTCTTTAAAAAAAATTTAAAAATTATTACTCTCCTGCTCCTCAATTTAAAAATTAAGAAAAATGGGAATCCTATTGTTGTTCCATTCTTATTTCTAATATACATATTTTTTGTGCTTTCAATTCAAAATGATTTGAAATTCAGGAAAACATTTTTTATGCATATATAATTTTTTAAAAATAGCATTTTAATAAGATAATTGAAAAAACAACAACCAGATAATGTTTTTTGTCCTATTTAAACTGTATCAAAATCTGAAAATTATCACCTTGAGCAAATATTTACATGTTTGGAAAATATACTAAAATTTTGCCTCATGAATTCGTCTTGCCAATCTTTTTTCTAATATACATATTTTTTTGTGCTTTCAATTCAAAATTACTTGAAATGCAGAAAAATTCTTATTACTTTTAACACATATATAATTTCTTTTAAGATAACATGTTAATGATATAATTTTTTAAAAATGACAATCTTTTCTGTCATTATTAAGGCATATCAAAAGCAGTTTTTTTCCCTCCCATTTAGAACAAATATCTACATGTTTGAACAAAAATATTAAAATTTCATCTCATGAATTTGCATGTTAATGTAGGATAGCTTATTTTTGTTGGATCTGATGGTACTCATGTATAACTAAATACAAACTTATAGGTTTTCATAAGTTTCTTTTGAAGATTTTGTATTTATGATTTAATCAAGGATATTGCTTTCAGGCTCTCCCTACCAAAGCTGTCTCTCCATTCAAGCAATTTACTCAACAGACACTTCCTGCTGAAATGGATTTGAATCAATTCTTCCCTGTATTTGTCTCTTCAGTTATCAGTGTCGATCATATTTATATCCAACTAGAAGGTGAAGATACCAGTGATGTACTTATCAAGAAGTATAAAGATTTGGAGTTAGTATTTCTTTCTTGAATTGCATTTTTAATTTTATGCTAATGATATCCACAATAAGTTTTGAAGGAAATGCATGCTTTTACATAGATTCTATTACCTTCAATATTTCTTTTAATTAAGAAATAAAAAACTTGCTAATCATTTATTTTTTTCATCATTAAAAGCTATTGTTAGAATAATCATATCAAGAAAGGTATTGTTTTGAAGAGATATGAATTCTTAATGATATTTATGATAGAAACTTTTTTAAAAAATCAATGTTTTTGGTTTATTTTCAATAGGAAAGTTCCTGGCCCATTAGAAACATTTTATCTTGGCTGTAAATTGCTTCTACACCAGGAAAAAGCAAAGAATTTAAAAATAAAATAAAATACTAAAAATAAATTTGGGAACTTTGAAAATTTCCATAAAAATCAGGAAAATACTGGGAATTTTGAATTTCTTTCCCCTCAATCTAAAAATAGATCTGTGAACAGTGCAAGAATAAAAGATCATAACCATAGCATCAAAAATAGAACTATTGTGTATTCATGGAAATATGACTTTTTTTCTACTTGTTCCCATCCTTTTTTGTCTTGTATAAATACCTAATTGCGATTTCAGGCTGTTGTTCTCTTTCTTTGAAATTTTCGAATTACAGCTAATGAGTATGAGACTGCCATAACTGCATGAGAGATATTTATGTGAATCAACCAACAATTTGTACAAGATATTAGAATTCAATAATTTTAAGGTATCACATTGCTCAAGAATTGTTTGAGAATTTTTTTTAAAAGTTATATCAAGTTTCAGTGTACAATTACTTTTTCAAATTAGATTAAATTGCATAGAATAAGGGTTTCAGCATTAAAATGACTGTAAAATTTAAATCTAGGTACTTGTAGATTACATACAATCCACTGAGCATTTTAATATGAGCATAAATATGCTGAGTGAAAATTATATGTTGTTTTAAGAACAAAGTATAGAATAGTTAAGTTAAAACATGGTGATTTTCTGGGAGTTGTTGGTTTTTCTGAATTTTCATTGAAGGATTGTGTGGTGATTCTTAATAAGACAGATAACATCTACGGGAGATGAGCATGCTTTTGTTCAGTGGTATGTTACTGGCTTACAAACCCAAAGGTCCCAGGTTCTATTCTGAGCCAACATCGAACTCCCACAATGGTGACCCGGACGTGATGAACCCTCAACCTTCAAGCAACTGATGTGTGGCGCCATCTACCCGCAACCAAAGTCGGCAGACTCACTTGACGCAACAATTCACGCCACACAGCAACCACTCACTCAACAAACCAATTCATCACCACTCAACAACAATGCTTATCGTTCGTCTAACTCACTGGTGGGTGAGTCTGTGGTGATCTATACTTATAATAAAGCTCAATGTGTGTGTGTGTGTGTGTGTTGGCGCTCTACAGGCCAGACCGTTGGACCTACAGCTACCAAATTTGGTACATGTATACCTTGGAGGTCCGGAATGTGCACCTCGGAGCCCCTTTTTCAAATTTTTAATTAGAATTTGAATTAATTAAAATTTCAGCGAAATTTTGACGTTTTTCCACTATAACTTCCGAAAATATTATTGCATAAACATGATTTTTACATCAATTTAAAGATTAAAAAATTAGCTTTCTAACGGTATCAATTTTTTTAATTTATAATGTAAACTTCTATTTTTAACGAATTTTTAAAGAAATATTTTAACCATGTTTTTATCACGTGACTGGATAAAATAAAAGAATGCCGGAAGTTCGAATAAAAAAATTATCATCGCAAAATAAATCTACAGAAATGCAACTTTTAAGCACGTGACTGGATAAAATAATATAAATATAAAATGTGATATTTTCTTTGAAAAATAAATGCAAAGCAAAGGTTTCTACAATCGTTTGCAATATCTATATCATTAACTCAATAAATCTTCTTTATTTACGGTAAACCTGATTGAATTTAGACAGGATATGCATTGAAGTCCCGACTCAATGGCATATTTATGTAATCGTTTGCAATATCTGTATCATTAATTTAATACTTTTTTTCCCTTTCTCGCTTTCTTTAAAAAAACATATTTAATATTTTGGCAACATCACCGATTTTTTTTTAATATTTTGGAAGCATAATCGATGGTTAAAACTAACTGATTTATAAAATTAAAGAATATTATTAGGAAAAGGTGTACTTTTAGAAATTTCCGTCCATCATCTTAAAGAAAATATTAATTTCAGGTCAATCAATGCCCGGAATTACTTCAAGGCTAATGAATATGTGATTTAATTGAAAATTTTAGAACGCTTTACTCATGGTAAACCAGCTGGTCGCCAAAGGCGGCTAGTTCTTAATAAGACAGATAACATCTACGGGAGATGAGCATGCTTTTGTCCAGTGGTATGTTACTGGCTTTCAAACCCAAAGGTCCCATGTTCTATTCTGAGCCAACATCGAACTCCCACAGTTGTTTTAAAAATATCAGTGTTTGCCAAAGTATTCTAAAAATTTTCACATTATATAGATTTCAGTTCAAGGAAGGGGGATTTTCCTGGATATGCCACAAATGTTAATATTATAAATGCTTGTCAGGATAAATTGAATCTAAAATTAGTTTATTTTATATTGCTAATATTCAGTAGATATTTCTTTTTAAAAAATCAGATATCTAAACCAATGGGACCTTTCCTTTATTGAAAATCTCTTCAATTTAGTTAACAGTGATTGAAAAATATTATTGTAAAAAGAAGAATTGAAAAAGTGTGAAATCAAAAAAGGCATTCAGAGTGGGAAAATTTATTTTAGATGTGCATTAAAATAACTAGCATTTTGCAGATGCAACATTTTGAGTCTGTAAGAAGAAATAATAGCCAACACATCTTAAAAGTTGCCATGAAACTATAACTTGATTAATTGTAGAAATTAGAGTTACATTAATTTGAAATTATTACATATATGTTTTTGTTTGGAATAATTTATTTTATTTAAAAAATTATGCATTTATCCGACCAAATATAAAATAGATTTTTGATTTGGTTTGGTGGAATAATATAATTTTTTTAAATTTTAAATAAGATATATCAATATATACTTATTCGCAAATATTATCATTGACTATTATCAAGATAAAACTATAAAATGATTTTTAGATGTTTCCAGAAATATTCCATGTTCAGCATAAATCTTAAGTTCATATACGATCTTTTTATTTTTCTAACAGCATGATGAATTATCAGCACTTTTATTCAGAATTATATTTTTCTATAAATATTTGATTATTTCTTTCCTAATTCTAGTGGTCCTTTTTGCTCCTCTATGAAAATTGTTTATCTAACTTATCCTTTTCAATTTATGGAATAGTTTTTTAAAAAAATAACTATATTTAAATTCTATGCAGTCAACTATATTTAAATATTCATTAAAATTTCGATTGTGAATGGTGAAATGTCAAAATATCTATATAGAATTCTGTTGGAAAAAGAGGTTTCTTCAAATTACCAGAATTCAGGTTACTTTCATGGTAAATTGAACTGCTTTTATGTTTTCATTTGTAATGAATCCTGTCTTAATATTGCATGATATTAGTGGTATTAAAAACAGATGAATAAAACAGAATGATGATTGTAGAAAAGAAAAATTATTTCTATAATGATAGTAGATGATTTGTACGAAACCATAGGCAAAATACAGAATTCTTTTGATTCAATGCCAGTTGGACCCTTTAAAACAGTGTTTTCTCTACATAATGTTTTAAATTATTTCTTCCATCAGGAAATTTTATTCTTCCGAATGTAACGGTTATTTTATGAAAGATCTTCACATCACTGCTGGATCTATTGGGGTTGCATTATGGCCTGTAGATATGCACTGGTATAGAATCAGAATTATGTCTGTAGTATCTCCTGAAACTGTTCAAGTAAGAATGATTGATTAGAATTTTTCTAATAATTAATCTTTTGAGATTTTTCTAATAAATTGACAAAAAAAGAGAGATAATTGTTAAATAAAAAATATAATTGGATGAAGCTTCATAAAAGCAAAGCAAATACTTTAAATACATGTTGTGAAAATAATACATAGTGTAATTTCATAATGCAGGTAACATATAAGTTATTCATATTATATTAATTTAAAAAAAAATTACAAAACTTATAACAATAGAAAAAAGAATTTTAATATTTATGTATTTTACCCATGCTTTTTATTTACGTCTGTATCTGTAAATATAAGAAAAGTAAAATAAATATTAGCAGGTTGAAAATAATAATTTCATTGAAATTGAAAAAACATTTTACATAATCCTAATTATAATATAATTGCTAATAATTAATTAAATAATTTGTTTGCTTGTTTTAAGTTATAAAACATTATTATTTTGCAAATAATTATTTTTTTTAGGTGTTTTATGTCGATTATGGCACTATTGAAATCATTCCTAAGAATTTACTGAGATATATTAGGTAATGTTGAATAAAATGTTTTGAAATTTTTTAAAAAAATTATTATTTATAAGTCATTATTTTCACTAGTGTTTCAATTCTGTTCTGAATATCAATTGTTTAAACATCAGTAATATATCTAAAATTGCTATCTTATATTTTTCATTTTTATCTAAAATATGCCTTGTTACATTCAGTGACTTGCATTCCAATTTTCTGTTGAATTGTAATCACTTTTCATTGTCTTGCTATGTAATCATTTATCATTGCATTGCTATATAATCATTTATCATTGTGAAATAATAAATGGAAAATTCAAGTGACTTATTTAATATTTCTTAATTAATGAAAGTAGAATTTGAGGGGTGGGGGGGTAATAAACTGTTTCAAAAAAAGGAAGGAAAAATATCAGACATTTATAAGACCTTCTTTCAAATTCTTCAGTGTTTCTAAGCAGAAATTATTAGCTTTAAAAAGGTGACAGTAAAATGTATTGCAATAATAAGTTTGCTTTTTATTATTGTCTTATTTATCATTAAATGAGGTTTTATTTTTATAATTTATTGTTATATTGGAGAGGAAAGAATTATAAGGAATTTTTATGTGGTTGGGTGAGCCATTTTAACATCTCTAAATAAAAATTTTGTGAATAATTTTTTTAAAAAAAAGTATATCTTTGGAAGGGTTTTAAGATGCAAAATATATTTGCAATATCAAAATGAATTATAATTTTACCTCAGAATTAAGATGAAATACTTAGTTTAAAATGTTATTTCTATTTAAAAAATAATTTTTTAAACCTTGAATCAGTTATTAATATGACAAATATTTATGTTGAAAGTTTATTAAAGGATATTTTTGATTATAGATATTTCTTTTTGGTATATTCACTTAAACTATGGAAGCAACTCATTCACAGTAAATGGAAATAATGCACATAATATCATTAATGCTATCATCTACATTACTTTTCAGTTTTCTGAAAATATGATTCTAGCTTTATATATAATAATGTTTCAGGGAAGAATTTTTTGATTTTCCAACTCAAGCCATAAAAGCCTCTTTAGCTTATGTGAAACCATCCTTATCAGTAAGTACTTTGAAGAAGTAAATGAAAGCCCTTTTAATTTTTATCAGGGCTTGTTATAAAAATTCTTATATGTCTTTTTTTTTTTTTTTTTTGAAGGATAGTAGACGGAATTCGAAGGCAAAAGCTAGAATTTTGGAATTGTGTACTGACATAACTGTCATGGCTAAAATACATCATATAGAAGTATGTATTTAATGCAAATATTGTCTTCTATTCTATGTTAATTATTTTGAGAATTCCCCGTCATTTTGTTTAAATCAGTGGTTTTCATTTTCCATTCTCGAATATCTTATTTTCCATATTGCATATCAAATTATTAAAACTTTCGGGGAGCCTGATCGAAAACAGTGAAAAATTAAATGTAATTCACAAAAAATAGTTGCAAATTTCATATGAATTGAGCGAAATTCAAGAAAATACCAAATGTGGCAAATATCTATAATTTTCTGTTCAAATGATGCATAATTTCAAATAGCTACATATTATGTGACCACATATTATAATTTAATAAGAGAAAGAAGATGATTATATTTTTATGGAAAGGCATACAATATAATTAGATGACTTATTACTGGTTTTTAGTTTTCAAGAAAGAAGTAATTTTTCTCATGATGGAAATTTTTCAACATTATTAGATTAGCTATCACTAAAGTCTCATCTTCATTATTTCTTTAATGGAATGCTAAAATTACCAAATGCTTGTGTTAAAACAGAAATATCCTGTATTTCAATTTCCCTCATTCTTTCACTACTTACCTATTTTTGTCAGTCATGAATTCTCTTTTTAGTCAAAAATAATCAATATAGGATTTTTCTTAAAATATTATTATTCTACCTTTCCTCCCTTTTTTTTTCTGAATTTAATAACTGTTCTTTAAATGTAAATTTTAGAATCACATCAGGTTTATTTTTAATGTATATAATTTATTATTTATCTTACAGAGAAACTATTTAAGATTAATGCTTTTATTTGTGTCAAATGTTTCAAGCTGAAATGTGCATTATTTTGATCCTTCTAATTTCCATTTTCAAAAAAAAAAGGGGGGGGGATTTTGAATCTAATATAATAACATTTTGTTATATAATTGAGTCTGTGAAAATCCTAGAATTATTATCAGGGAATGAAATAAATGTAGTTTAAGCTAATAATGCATATTTACTCACATATTTTCTTTGAATAATTAATAATAAAAATAAAATTTTAAAACACATTTATTTTTGTTCTGGAAAATCAAAAATATCTTTTTAAATTGAAAATATTGCTGTTATGAGGAAATTTATGAAAATTCTAGGTAATTAATATGCATACTCTTAATTAAATTAAGATTATAATCACTTCATATTAATTTTTTCCTGTGTTTAAAAATTTAAAAATAAATATCAATTATAAATTGAGAATTGATAAATGAAAATGTTGAATTATTGTACTGTTATTTAAATCAGTAAAGAATATTCAATTTAAAAAGGAATCAAAACCAAATGAAGCAAGTAAAAGAAGTTAGTTGGAAAATATTGTAATGTTATTCATAATGATTTGCCTATACATAATGATTCAACATGTGGGTTTACACTTTGAGTTATCACAGTTGAAAAATATAAATATTCTTTAAAAGCAAGAACTTTATTCTTTTGTTAATAAAATCATTTATCATGTTTTATTTCAATAGCAGGATGGCTTGCTTTCATTAGTACTTTGTGATACTAATGGTGAAGAGGATGTGTACATCAATGATGTTCTTTTGATGGAGAAGTTAGTTTGTTCATCTTCTGATACCGATAACAATTCTCAACTCAGAGCCCCTCAAGAATCTCCTAAGTGTGTTTCTGAAATACCACCACCTACTCTGCCAGCAGTTCAAGTGAGAATTGAATTCTTGTCCTACAGAACTTTAAATGCCGAAATATTTCGTGAATAATTTTCCGTACAACATTTAAAAAATTCTTTCGACTACTGTTAACTAAAACATAGTTAACAGATAATTTCATTTAATTGGAATAAGAGATTTTGGCAAAATTGAAAGGTTGTTTCAATCTTTATTTTATTGTTGTGCACTTTGGGGATCTGCTAGTTTGTTAGAGATATTGCTTATTTTTAATTTCAGTTAAATTGTTTAGATATTACTTTGCATCTAAGATATCCTGAAATATCCAGACATTAAAGAAATTTTACCTTAATTGTACTATATATATGGTAAACTCATGAATCTTTCTAATGGAAATTGGCCCCATGGCATCATGATACTATTAAAAATGTGAATGTGTAGTTCATCTAATTTTCAATGTATTATAACTTCACTTTAAAAAAAAAACCAAGTAAGCTATACATATTTAACAATATCTTCCCTTAATTTTCAACAATGAAAGAAAATCGTGTGGTCAGCGAATCTGAAGTATAATTAATGTATTGTTATTTATCTAATGAAATAATACGGTGATTTTTTTAACAGTTTAAGGTTTTTGCAGGTTGTAATTTATGATTTGTAAATTATTTATTTGTAATTTATAGTTAATGGATTAAAATTAATTTGTAACAATATCTTTATTATTGTAAGCTTTTATATGATCTAATGAGAATGCTAAATTGACTAGAAATTTTACATATTTAATCAGATTTAATATTAGATTGCAAAATAGTAAGTAGTGTGAATATTATGATGGGTATTCTGATTCTTATAGAATAGATTAAAGATGATATGGATATAAATTGTGCAGTTATATATATATATATATATATATATATATATAATTTTGGTTATAATTTTATATTAAGTATTGCGTTTATTTGCATTTCCATTATATGTCATTCCCTACTCCTACTGAGGGGGGAGAAAAAAATATGATTCTCTGAGTTTTCTATTCATAGTTATTTTTGTATTCTGTGTGAATGACAGAAAACGTGCATTTTCTCTTTTACAGGCGACTGATCCCACCCAAGTTATTGGAATGCTTTTACAGGCCTATACCTCTTTGACTGCATCGAAGACTTCACCAGTTCCTCCTTCTAACTTTCCAATGGACTCTACCATCACTGCTGCTATAGCTCAGGCTGCTCAAAACCTCACCCAGAACCCATCCAATTCTGGTGTCGATTTTTCTAAATTGTTTCAGGCTCCTTTACCACATATCAACCCTCCCATTTCATGTCCCAAGCCTCCGGTTACTGATAGTTGGCAGTATCCATCAACAGTTTCATCTCAGCACTCTTCTGAAGAAACTGGTTTGTGTTCCAGTTCTACTCCATCTTCTGAAGAGAAGTGAGTTCTTCATTTGCTGATAGATCAAGCCTAGTTTAGGCTTCTAAGAATAATTTTTATTCTTTTGCTACAATCAGGCCACCAATTACTATTTTACTGTAGAACTTTCCCATTGTTTTGCTAATTAATGGCTTGCTGTGCTAAGGTATCACTTGGTTAAAGAAATTCTTAATTGTGTCTTGATCAATATTATTTAAAAGCTGGTAGACCATCACATAATTGCCAGGGCGTGTACATTGTCAGAGGTCACCAATATGGCGATGGTATTGACTGGAATTGTGCCAATGTGGAGTTAATACCATCGCCAAATTGGTGACCTTAGACAATGAACACGCCCTTCGGTCGCCATAACTCTTGGCGCAACCGAAACACTCTCTTCGCTCGCCATGACGCTTCGCGCTACCGAAATACTCTCTTCGCTCGCCATAACTTTTGGCGCTACAAAATCGTTCATCTCTTCGCAAACTGACTGGTAGGGGAGTATTGTTGGAATATCTTAATAAGTCAGTTACAGCCACTAAACATTGGTGATCATTTTTGTCTAGTGGATGTTACGGGGCTGCTAATCGGAAAGTTGCGAGATCGATCTTTGGTGGAATTCAACCACCACTTTGGCACAATTCCAGCCTACACTATCGCCATATTGGTGACCTCGGACAATGAACATGCTCTTCGCTCGCTATAACGCTTGGCGCTATAAAATTGTTCGTCTCTCCGCAGACTCATTCTTGGGGGATTATTATAACGATATCTTAATAAGCCAGTAACATCAACTGAACAATGTTGCTCACTTTTATCTAGTGGATATGTTAGGTCGCGAGTTTGATTTTTGACAGAATTCAATCTCCCTATTGGCGCGACTCTACAAATATCATCTGCCACACAAGGGCAGATAAAATAAAAAATTCTACTATGTTTTTCAATTCCTACTATTATTTCACACTCTCCCTATATATATTTATTTATATATCTTGTTCAAATTTTCAATTGTTAATAAAATATTTTTTGTTCACCCAATCAAGTTCAAATACTTCTTTTTAAACTTGCAGTCGTTAATGCTCAATGTTGATACAGTTTTTTTTAAATATTAATTTATTAATTAAATTTAATCAATTTTTAATATTTTAAATAGAATGTTAGCAGTTTGTAATGAAAATGGAAATCAACAGGTTGTAGATCATTTGGTAAAATGCAAAGATTTCAGTATTTTTTGTGTGAAGATGAAGAATGGGAGTTTAATTCTTGTGAAAATCAATAACTTTTTTATACTTAATAATTTTTTTGATAGTTATTTAATTAAAAAAATAACTAAAATAAAACATTTCTTGACCTAAGTAGGAATTGAATTTTAAAAAATTACCGCTTATTTCTTTTTTATTTGCATTGTTAATTGCAAATTGAATATTATTTTTATATGACATTTGTTTTGTATAGTGAAGTTTTTGATGATGTTGATGATGCATTTTTTGATGAATTTTACCAGAAGGTGTCCATAATTACGAAAAGATATGTAAAAAGGTATTTTTTCCCTCCTCCATTCCATTTTAGTATTTACATTTAGAGTCTATTAGACATCTAATAATGTTTCTGAAATTTTATTAAAAAATGAAATAATGGATTAATTTCAGTTAAATAATCATTTAATGTTAAAATGGGATTCTTCAACTTGATTGTAAATAAAAAATTCCTAACTTAGTTATGTAAAGTATTTTTTTAAAGAGTTAGAATTTTGTGGGTGCATTTTTTAAAATTTGAATTATAATTAATGTGGTAAAGTGTATATCTAAAGGAATGTGAATAAAACTAATGAAAATTATAAAAGTTACATAGCTAAATAACCTTTAAAATAGTAACTTTTGCAATATATGTTGCTTAAATGTGAATTACAAATGAAATCTATAAATAAGGCTGTTATTGTGATTGTAATAAAACGAATCAAAATTTACTTAGTAGATATATTTTATGCAATCTTATGAAGTATATGTTGGTGATTGTCTTTGTGTCTGAAAAATGAATAAAATCTAACCATAATCACTTTAAGTAAGTGTTAGTTGTTTTGATTCAATGAGTCTTTTTATGCGAATCGCCAACATATTCAAAACAGACTCTAAATAATTAAAATTTTTATTGTTATTTATTATAAAGGAAATTAAATTTTCTTGTAAATTTAGAAGAGATGCTGTTCTGCTTTTTGTAAGTAGAAGTAAATCTTATACAAAATAGGTTTTTTAGTATTATAATGATATTCAACTATTCGAATACAAATTCTCTAAAGATAAATAAATTAAATTTTAAATATTGTTTGATAAAAGTTACAGTACATATCAACATATTTCAAATGAGAGGACTTGATATGAGAATTTTTAAAGGAATTTTAGCAAAGCTATCGTATTGCAATTTATTTTAAAATTTAATTCCTTGTGTTAAATTGTGTAAAGTTCAATTTCTTGTTTGACTATTAATAAATTTTTATTACCTGGGTCTATTTCTAGAATAAGAACAGACGATGGCTACATGTTCCACATTTTAATCTATGAATCAAAACCTTTTGTCTCCTCTGGAGACATTTCCAGTCTTATTTGGCACAACAAGGATTCTGATTATTTGCTTCAACGAGTAAGCCATTTAACTTTATTTCCAAGTTGTTAATGTTCATATTTTATTATAAATTACATTTATAATCCAATTTTTGGGAAATGTATTTTAATCTTTATAATTGATATTATGTCTCTGCATATTATCAAATTCCTTGATTTATTTTTGGATTGCTATAAAACATTTGGCCAATTTAATAAATTATCAAATTTCCTCAATCATTTTTTACTGGCATATTTTAATCTGTCATATAATGATTTTGCAATTTCTTATTTAACCATTCTTTACAAAATTTATAGTACAATGTTATTTGAATAAAATCATCATTTTAAAAAGTAATAAAAATTAATTGTTGTAAAAGAACGAGTCTTTAATGATAATGAAAGAAAGAAATCATTATTTCATTAATAATAATTTAAAGAATAATCACATTTTCAATCTTTCTCAGCATTGTTGTTTCATGCCAATTTTAAAAATCGTGAAAATTTTGTGTTTTTAAAAATATTCAAATATATTTTTTTCCCCTATTCACTTTTAGCTTCAGAATGGAGAGTCTGTTTTACCCAATACTTTGATATGGGAGAATCAAAATGAAGATATGTTTGATCAATTGAGAAGGTTAGTATAGCAATCTCTTTTAGTTTTGATTTAATAATTTAGAGTATGTTAATTTCTGAGTTATCATGTCAAGCTTAATTTTCTTTAAATATTGTTACTGCAATTTAAAAGTTTCATTAATAAATTATTAAGTTAGGAAATCAACTAAATTTCATGTTTCTAAAATTTAATTAACTTCTTTCATTTTAATTCATTGATTTCATTGGAATTTTGTCCAACTGTGTATTGCTGGTGGCAATGAAATAATTTAATTATCAACAAATTTCTATTAAGAAATCTACAAGAAGAAGTAGAATCTGATGATTTAATTTATTAGCTTTTTGAAGTGAATACTAAATACAGTTATTTTATCTCTAATTTTCCATATGCTAATTTTGAGTTTTTGAAAGTGAAAGTTTTTTGCTTTTTACTGGGGGAAAAAACAACAGATAAAAGGATTATGATCCAACATTGAATATGACAGATATCTCATGATGATTGATTACTTCTCAGCAGTTAAAAAACCCAGCTGTATAAGAATAGAATACATTCTTTTTTTACAATATCTTTATTATAAAAAAATGAAACATTTAAATTTAATTCATTCAAAGTTTTGATTGAATTAAAAAAAAGAGGGAGAACTTACTTTGCTTCTTGATGTGAAGAATAAGAGGACAAGAATTAATGTTCTTAAAAATGAAATTATTTGTTCAAAAATATTTGAAATGTCAGTCATCATTGTATTCTCTCTTTCTATCGTAACAATTTTTCAAAGCATAATAGCTTAAAATTTTTGCTATTTGAAATCTTCAATTCTTTTCAATGTCAGTTTATTTCAGTCAATATATTTTTTAATAAAAGAAAATCATACAATTTTATAATGACTGATTTTTAAAAAAATTTGAAATTACTATAATATTGAGTTGATATCCAAATTAAAAACTAAAAGAGGGAAATTTGTTTTTAAAAATATGAAGTATTCTTTTTAGCATGTTTTGATGTAAAAATAAATATTACTATATGGAAATTAAGCCGTATAAATATCATGAATCAGAAAACGTTTTATTAAAAATTAAAATATGAATACTATTGGAGTTCCAATTTATTAAAAGCATTTTCATCAGCATTTCAAAAGTTTCTTATTTTTTGCTGTGACATTATTTTGTTATGAATCTTTAATATTGTATTTCTTTCATGTGAGTTCATCATTGAAAGAAGGATTTATAAATTCTTATTAGATGCACTAACCTTGAATTTAGCAACAAAACTGAAATTGTGGAAAATGCAGATTTTTGGCAATATTTCTATCAGAATTTCAAATCTAGAAGTTTCTCTAAAAAATTCCATGCCTATTAGAATCCTTTATAAATGTGAGTGAGGTAAAGTGACTCAGTCTAGTGAATTCTTGTTGTGACTTGTTGGTTGAAATTCAGGATGTCTAGTTTTGCACTCTTAACATCATTACTATTTTTTTTTCCTTTCTTTCTTTCTTTCTTTCTTTTTTTTTTTTTGTCTGCTTGCATTCTATGTTTCTACAAGAGCTATGCTTTGATTCTGTTTTTGTTACTTATCATGTAAAAAAATCATTGTTTGTTATCAAACTTTTAATAATAATTGAATAAATTTTGCTAAAATTTTGTTATATGAATATATTGCTTCTCATTTTGCATTATTTTTATTTCATTATGAATTTTATGATAATCAAATTTAGAACCAATTCTAAAATAAATTTTTCCCTCACAAGTTTCTAAATATTAAATCAGTAATGAAGAGATTAAAATCTTCAGTGGGAAACTTTATTACCTTTGCAGGAATTTTTTTAAATTAAAAACTATTGTTAAAAGAAATTAAACAATCTAATAAAACTGATTTACTTTTAGATTTCATGTCAAAGGATTTAAGGAACGAAATGAACAGTTCTACATTTTGGTCTATCCCTTAAACACGTGAGTTTATATTTTGATTGTGTTTTTCAAATGATGATATATTAAAATTGCCATTCATTGCTTTAATTTGATTACTGATCACTTTGCAGTCTTGTTCAAATCCTCAATATATTTGGTCATCCATCATCTGAACTACGAACTAGAATTCTGAGTGAATCTTCTTCCTTCAATCCTGAGCACCCTATGTGGCTGGTAAAAAAATAATTAACTGCTTCTATGCTTTTCTCTAAAATTTGAGATTTCCAACTCACAACTAAAAAAATTTTAAGTACAATAATAAAATTTTCAACCTGATTGGTCTTTGAATGTTTTATTAATTAGTAGATTTTTTTGAGAAACTTGAACATCAATAAATTAATTCTAAAAGATGGAATGAATTTTTCCTTTTTTATGGAAATGAAATAGTAGATGTAAATTTTTTAGGTTTTTCACAATTAATACATATTGTGTAAATAAATAAGAAAGATAAAATAACTTAGTTTTTTTTTTATTTAAACAAAATCTTTGCAGTTTGAGTAAATCTGTACCTGGTATTAGAATTGAGATAATCCAGGCAGCACTTATCTGATAATAAATTTATCTCCTCTCCCTCTTCATTACCTTATTCTCCTTTTGAATGAACTCATAATAAAACTTACAAATGCAACTAAAAGATAGCTTTTATTTTAGACGGAAATTGCACAATAATTTTAATGTAAATATAAAGATGTTCTATCAAATTCTAGCGTTTCAATTTTAATGTAAATAAAACTGAAAAGCTCTCTTCTTTCTTAACAAAAATCTGTTACTTTAAAACTTACTTTATTTGTCCCCAGAACCCTTTTACTTTGAAAATTTTCATCAATGTCAAAATCTAGCTGATTTTTGCTATACCTCAAAACTGCACAAAATTATATGAAGAAATCACTTTAACCAAAGTTTTTGGTTTATAATTCCTTTCATGGTTACATAGAACATATCATTGAATTTCAATAGCATTTATTTCTTAAGATTCCAAAGAACGAGAATTACTAAAAGTTATATTTTATTTATTTTTTATTTTAAAGCATTTGCTAAATGAACTGTTCTTAAATAAAGTACTATTATTACTAATCAGAAACTCCAATTATTTGCAGGAACTGTCGGAAGTGGAGATTCCCGATGGCGAGGAAGAATTTGCTGGGAAGACTGATGATGATAAACTGAATCGCCTCTGCCTTTATGATCTTCAAACAATGAAGCAGGGCATTCGTATACGACGCCAAAAGTAAAACCTATTTCCAATTCTTTAGGAAGTACATTGGAACTTGGATAGTTCAAAATTGCCAGAACCTAAATAAAAATATAATTCAATAAGTATTTGAATTAGTAAAAAAATAATTGAGAATAACAGTAGAATTTTATAGTTTTTAAGTGTAAAAAGATAGTAAAGAATTTTCATAAATAATTTTTTGAATAAACAATGAATTTTGATGAATAAATGTTATGCAACATTTAAATTGCCACAGTTATAAAGTAAACCATAAAAGAAAACAGTGCTTAAGGTTTTTAAAAGTATACAAAAATATTTATGGAAAAATTAAGATTGTCACTATGAAATCAAAATGTTTAGTGTATTGAACCAACAAAAGCAGTTAAAAAATGAAAAAATAATAAATCTGTCTTCTAATATTAAATATTTTAATGTCATATTACTTTAAAGTTTTAGGGACCTAAAGGTCTTATTGAGAAAAAAAAAATTTTAATTCCAATTAATAATTAAAAAAACTTTGAACTAAGTTCAACTCTTTGTGATTATGGCTTGTTTTTTTTTTATTTTATTATAATTTATTTTGATAATTATGAAAATTTGATTCTAAATTCAATATCTTTCATGTTCATTACATGTACATGTGGACATACCATCTGTTTTATTTTGGAATCCTTTGTGCCTTTTAGAAGAAGTAAGATTTAAGACAACATATAGTTTTGAGTTAAGGGGAAAGATGCAATTATATGAGTCATATAATGATTTGTTGAAACTACCTGGAGATAATGAATATTAAAAATTCCTCTTTTTTAAATGTTTTTATTGTTTCATTAAAGTTAATATTGTTTCCCTCTCTTCATGGCAATAAAAAATCCAGTTTTATCTGTCCAGTCTATGAATATATTAAGAGATTGATTTTTTATTACAAAATTTTCTCTTTGTGTACTTCTTTTTATGAGAAAATTTTAAATGCAGCATTTCAAATGGGTGAGTGGGTGAAAGTATGGTTTTTAACTATTGTTTGTTCTTTTGACCTGCAAATTAAAAATTGTTTGATATTTATGTTTGGTGATGTTTCTTTTTCTCTCGACAGCCTGGAATCACAACGATCCAAGAATCCAGATGATGTATCAGATGAAAAAGAGAAGCTTAGATTGCTATACAACAAAGTGATTAGAAGAATCAAAGAAATCGAACAGATCTGCAGCAATTTTGCTTACTAAGTCAATAAAGAAGTGATGTAAGTTTGTTTGGATTTTTAATAAGTCAGTATTTCAGTAGGGATTTTAATTCAATTTTTGGTCTCTAATATAATTTATTGTGCATTATCTATATTTGAAATTATAATTGGTGCTTGTTTGAATTTTTGAAATGTGAATTTGACCATGTCTAAGAATACTTTATATTTTCTGCAACACGTATTAAATGTAGAATTAAATAATAATTTTTTTTCTTATAACCCTTTCCTGAATTCAGTATGCATGTGGGTGGGAGGGAAGTAATGTTGGGTTTTGTGAATTTTTGCTGAGACAATAATTTATCCTCTGATCTTAATTCATAATTAATGTAATCTCTATGTCTTCTTTTTAATGCTTGTATCTACTGAGAACAGTAAACTTCATTTTATATTTTCCTAGATCATAATTAACCCTTTATCTTCTTTCAACTTGAAGAGCTGCTATTTTTTTAGTTTTGTGAATATGATTTAAAAGAAAGCTTGGATGACAAAAGATTAAACAATACAAAATAGCTTAAAAATATATATAAATAACTCCCCCCCAGAAGATGTGTAAATAAATTATATTCCAATTTGAAAGTTAAAATAAATAAATATAATGTGTTTCTAATTTTGAACTTTTTAAAACATTAAGATTTAAATTGGCCAATTACTTTTTTTTAATGATTCTGATATGTTGTTCATATGAATCATTAAAAAAAAAGTCTAAAAAAGTATTATAGTTATTTCAAACATTATAGACTCATAAATTCCACATTGGGATACGAACAAGGTTAAGATTATGACATTTAAATTACTCTCAGTAATTATAATTAATTTTTTTGTGAAATGTGAGAAAAATTAAATTTTTTCATATTAAACATACAAATTGGCATGTATATTTTCCCGAATTGAAATTTGAATTTCTTTATATATTCTCTTTTGCTTTGCAGAGTTTACGTTTTTGTAAAATGATGGAATTAACTGTTTGTGTGTATCTGCATATTTGCTTTTCATTTGAAGGCGGTGAAGAAATAGAAATTACCTGTGATAAACAGAAGTTAATGTTTGTATTTAAAGGTGCTTTCTTGTGTTGTAAAATTTGATCTTTGCTATGTCTTAATATTGTGTGATTACCGTTTTCTTTGTCCTATAAAGACTTGTCTCCTGATTTATTACCTTATTGCTAAACCACGTTCAAATTTACACTTATTGTATGTATATTTACTTTTGTTTCATTTGTTTATGAATAAGAAAGCATGAATCCAGAGTGATAAGTATGTATTGCTTATCTTCAGTTGAAGCATATATTTTTGTACCAAAAGTTTTGTTTTGATTTTAGTATGTTTAATTGATAACAGTTAAAATTATAAAAGTAATAAAAAAAGGAAAGTAGATTTCTGATGATAATATCTATCAAATGCCATTACTCAAGAGAATTTAATTCTTTTAATAGTGCATGTGCATTTAACCAAAGAGCTTTAATTTTTAGTTGTGACAATTGGCAACCAAATTGTCAGGCAATATTATTCTTTTTAATTTGACTGTAATTCATTGCAGAAAAATTATAGCAATTATAGAATTATTATAGCTTTTTTCCTCACTTTTTATGTTTTTGAAATTAAAAAAAGATTTTTAAAATCTAGAGTAATGATGGTGCTACACATTTGAAATATTTGACTAAAAATATCAAAATTTGGAAATTAAAAAATTTTTGTACTTGTTTCTCTTTGCTTGTTTATCTCATTGAAATATAGACAAGCTAGTATTTCTTGTGAATTTTGTAAAAAAACCGTCAATAAAAAGTTAACTTTGTTCCAATTTTTAAATACTTTTGTCTTATTGTTTTTTGTGTCTGTATTATATATTTAATTATCTTTTGCCAACTTACTGATTTATGAGGGCAGATGATTGCTAAAATGTTCAATTAAATATTTTATTTAGCTTACTCTCAATGACGTCTGCAATAGAGTATTTTTAAACTTCAAACTTTTTAAAAATTAGCTCATATTTGTTTCAGAAATGGAAGTGATTAAAATTGTTTACTTAAAAACATTCTTCTAAAACTATTTAAAAATAGAAGTGTCTGTGAAGTTAAACCTTTATTGTTAGCACAATTAAATTTCAAAAAGTTTATTAACAAATATACATTAAGAAAAACCTACTGATCATAAAAAAATTAATCATGGCCTTTTATTTTCATTATCATACCTGCATATCCACTATGGATTGGTCATATTTCTTTTTCTTAGACATTTTCATCATCAATAATGGAAGAAAAATCTTTGGTGAAATACTTGTAACAAAATAAAAATGATTTGAATTTCTTTGAAAGAAGGAAATATATTGTTTTAAAATAAGTTTAAAAATATTTTTCAAGTAAGTTTAAAATGTCAAAATTGTCTAGCAATTAATTTAGTATTTTTAAAAAAGATATATTAATTTTAAGATAATGTAAATTTTATTTTTGAAATGTGATATTTCCATTAATAATGAGGATAACATTGAAATTTCACCTAATATTTTAATTTAAAATTTGGGGAAATACTTATTTTTTTACAGAGATACTTATTTTTTTCCTCAAAATTTTATCGCTGCCAAATTTGATGACATTAAGTTTGTCTTATAGGATACCAGCAAACGTCCCACATATATTCTCTTTAAAACTAACTAGTCACTTTTAGTGACTAATTTGATTGCTAGGATTAATGTCTGCTAAAAATATTAGTTAAATATTGTGTGCAATTTGATTTTAATAAACAGCATACTTAGCAAAATAACTTGGGAATTTAAGTTCTTGATTAATATATAATCCATGCTGTTTTAGGGTCCTTATGCTTTTATGTTCATATTGTGCATTTCCCTAATTTTATTTTATTTTTATTTATCTAATTATATCACTGGAAGGAGTTACAATTTAAAAAAATGTATAGGTATTTATAATAAATTTTCACCGTTGTTTGATTCTGAAGTTAAACTTAAACCATAAGAACAACAAAATTTTAAAAGAAAATTTCATTGCTGTGAAAAGCTATGCCTTATATTGAAAAATATGGCTAACTTGGATGAAATGTTAGAAGTGATAATTATAAGGATTTCCATGCTGAAATATATGACAATATTCCCAAAATAATTTTTTTTAAATATTTATTAAAATTTGTAAAAGGGCACGCAGCAAAAGTATTTGCACCATTAAAATTTGGTTTTTTGAATTTTAAAATGACATAAAAGACAGTTTTGAGCTGTGTTATTATTGTGAAAAAACGCTGGAATTCTGTTTAAAGTTTTGTTAATTAGGGGAATTTTTTTATTGCTTTAATGGGAACAACTCTTTTATTCATAATGAAAATATACATTCTTGAAATTAGATTTCATTCCCTGTTGAGTAATTAAATTCGCTTTTCTCTCTGATGGTGAAATATGTCTCAGAGATCAGGCTCCATTCTTTACTGAGCTAAGGAATTTTATTTATACATGGGGTTATCATGGAAAAAACTGTTTATCCTTGAGTTTAAAGAAATTAAAACCAAAACCAACTTATTTCTAAATGGTTTGAATAATATAAAATATACCGACGGCAAAGGTGATTGATAAGAAATAAAAGTTGACGAAATCGAACCAATACTTAGGGTTGATAAACTGATTCTTTGATTTTCCTACTTGTATTCAATGTGTCAATTGCTAAATAATGTATTAATATATTTTAAAACATTGCATTCAATGTACAAAGACTTGTATGAGAAAAAATTATTTTTCATGCTGGGAACCCGAATTTTTTTTCTTCCTTCTACAATGAAGTGGTATTTTAGAGATAGCAGATAGAACAGACAGCCATTAATGATATGTTGCTATTGGCAATAGGTAGAATCGAACCCGGGACCTTACGGATGGTAGCCAGATGACATGACCACAAGACTGAAAGTGATCACTCAGTCTTGAGGAAGTTATCTGGCTTATAAAACGGCCACTACAATACTCCTCCTCCAGTGGGAGATGAGACGAACAATATCTTGTTGCTGTTTTAGTGGTGAACTTATTGGCTGTTGAATTTTTTTTAATGCGTCTTACCCAATTTTTGGCTGATTATTTATCAGTTTCATTTTTTATTTCATTGGGTGATTATTTATCACCTTTTTTATTTATTGGCTGATTATTTATCACCATTTTTTATTTAATTTTTTTCCGGATAAAGGGCGCCGCAACAGCTGAACGAAGGTTGCGTTTTTTGTTTGTTTTCATCGTCCTAAGTCACCAATGTTGTTACTGGCGATAGCTAGGATCGAACTCGGGACCTTTTGGTTGGTAGCTTGATGACATGACCACAAGACTAAAAGTGATCACTCAGTCTTGAGGATGTTGTCTGGCTTATAAAACGAGCACTACAGATATATTTAGGTTTATATGAAATAAAAATTGTCGAAATTGGTTCAGTAACTGTAAATGGAATTTTTTTTTTTTTTCAAAATTTTCTTATTTTGCTATTTTACTAATCTTTTAGTATATTTAAAAACATTAAATATTCCTTTTTAATATCTTATAATTTTTAGGCTGACTTATTTTTCTTTAAAATATATGTTGTAAGATCATTATGCACAGAATGCAATGACTTAATGAAGAATGATTGAAAGCATGCTGCAAGGATAATTCAGGTCAGATGTTCAAATCTTTTATCTTTTATTTATTTCTATAAATAAATTAAACAAAAAAACTTATCGTAAACATCTCGAAATTGACCTCTATGTTATGATGAACATCATTTTAACATCCTTCAACCTGTTTTTTAATGAAATTTACTTGCCAATTTATCTGTGAAGTTGGCAATTAAAAAACAGAACTATAGGCAAATAAATTTTGGATAGATGTCTTTAAAATTGTAGATTTCTGTCAAATTTTTGTCTAAAACAGTTTTAAAATAGTTTTTTGCTGTTACTTTTCAGCTAGCTGGGCTCAAGCGAAAAGTCGCCAAATAATTTAAACCCGCTACAAAATAAAACAAAAAACATCGCCCATTCCACTCTTATTAAATTAAAAGTTTTAAGTTTCTACACAAGTTGGTGCAGACCTTAATTATTTGGAGGCTTTTTGCTTATACACATCTAACCAAAAACCAGCTTCCTTGGTTATTTTCTGTTGAACGTTGAACTCAAAAACACAGTGACAAAGTTTGGAAAATAAATGAAATCTGTCATGCTGTTTTTTTTTGAATAAAATTATAAATATTTTTAAACTCTATATTTGTTTGTTCTTGCTTATATCAAACCGATCATTCAATAAGTTAATTGAAAAATTTAAATATGTTGCTTCACTAATACTTTAGAATTGTTTCCAATTTCGGACCGAACCCATTGAAAAGTAGACTACTTGTTATAGTTCAAAAATTATAATATCTGGATAATTGAAATTCAGCCAATGATTTTTTTCTCCAAATAATAAATTTCTGTCACAAATTCGGGCTCATTGCACATAAAAAAATAGGAAGAAGTTCAAAATGATGAAAAATAACTATTATAGGGGAAAATGTAAAGCATATCATGTAGAACTATGCGAAAACTTAGAGAGAACACTTAAACTAGTTGGCAACTAGTGTAAGGTGTGTTGGGACTGATGGTACTTTACAAGCCTGCTGACAGTTACTTGTCAGCGATTTAAGCCGAGTGAGTGTCGCCTTTTTTCAGTAGCGCCATCTATGGCCAAGAGTACGACTTAATGCGTCACATTCGCTTGAACTGCCCCTTTTTACAGGGGAGCCCATTCCCACACCTCACTTTACCCTGAATTTAATCATGCCCGCACCAGGACGCTCTGATCACAAGACCCGTTACTCCTATGCCAGAACGCCGGCAGTTGTGTAAGTACTAAGTGTTATCGTCAATTAAAAACGGATGTATGGTTGAAAATACGGATGGCGTTATTTAGTTTTTGAGACTTTATTTCGTGCAACCGCTATTCACGGGTTACAGCATTCGAATGGCCCAGCTCAATTGCTACAGGTGGCGTTCTTGCTTACCATGAAGTACTAGGGCTTATGGCGTAATATACTTGTGAAATAATTTTGTTAAATTCTATGAATAATTATCGTTTGAGCGTCGAGTGATATTTATTTGGCTTTGTTAAAATACAGTGGGGAGGAGGGTGAGCCTTTACCCTGAATTTTAGAATTTTTTATTGGAAGTTAATTGGATTTCTTAGAAGGCTGGATTTAAATAGATTTCTACATTTGTGAAATATGTTTTGAGTTGGCAATCTTCCGTTAATGAACATCTCACAGCGATGACGGAATTTCATCACCGCGATATATCGTCCACATCGATATATCGTGATATCATTATTTATTTGTAGTTATTATGAATTATAAATAGCATCTCTTAACATATTGATTGATCAGAATGATTCTAAATAAAAGGAAGTTTTAATTTATATAATAAAAATATTTGGTTTCTTTTGAATAAAAATTGTTAGGAAATAATTTTGTTAAATCCTCTTTTAATAAAGTATATCAGTTCCAAAGCAATGTCTGCAGGTTATAATTTATAGCACTGCGTTTAAAACAAGTATTTTGATTTGTTAGAATATGGCGGTATTTATGGAAATATTTACAAAAATTCTGCATGAAGGTCAATAAGAATGAAGAGCAACAGCAAGAAAAACTAAAAGGTAACCAAAACGAATTGGAAAACGCAGGTTCGATCCTTGGCGAAGTACAACCTACACATTGGCACAATTCCCGCCAATACCATCGCCACAGCGATTTATCGTGAGCCACCCGGGGAAAGCGGAAGTGCAACAGAATTTTTTTTTTTAATGCCATTACGCTTGAGTGTGAAAATGCAGCTGTGAATAGAATTGCGTATTCACTCTGTATTAATCCATTTTGCTTTTATTTCTGATGATAAATATTTCGCTATTTAACAAAAGGCAATCAACAAACTTCTGATAACGGCAATTATTTTCCTATATTGGTATCATTCGATTAGGAAACAGAAAGCAGTTTATTCCAAAATGACTAAGAACAAGTACTTTCATATATTAGAATACTAGCCGCCTTTGGCGACCAGCTGGTTCGCCATGAGTAAAGCGTTCTAAAATTATCAATTAAATCACATATTCATTAGTCTTGAAGTAATTCCGGGCATTGATTGACCTGAAATTAGTATTTTCTTTAAGATGGTGGATGGAAAGTTCTAAAAGTACACATTTTCCTAATAATATTCTTTAATTTTATAAATCAGTCAGTTTTAACTATCGGTTATGCTTCCAAAATATTAAAAAAAATTTCGATGATGTTGCCAAAATATTAAATATGTTTTTTTAAAGAAAGCGAGAAAGGGGAAAAAAGTATTAAATTAATGATACAGATATTGCAAACGATTACATAAATATGCCATTAAGTCGGGATTTCAATGCATATCCTGTCAAAATTCAATCAGGTTTACCGTCAATAAAGAAGATTTATTGAGTTAATGATATAGATATTGCCAACGATTGTAGAAACCTTTGCTTTGCATTTATTTTTTAAAGAAAATATCACATTTTATATTTCTTTTATTTTATCCAGTCACGTGCAGAAAGTTGCATTTCTGTAGATTTATTTTGCGATGATAATTTTTTTTATTTGAACTTCCGGCATTCTTTTATTTTATCTAGTCACGTGCTAAAAAAACATGGTTAAATATTTCTTTAAAAATTCGTTAAAAATAGGAGCTTAAGTTATACATTAAAACACTGATACCATTAGAAGTCTAATTTTTTAATCTTTAAATTGATGTAAAAATCATGTTTATGCGATCATATTTTCGGAAGTTATGACGGAAAAACGTCGAAATTTCGCTTAAATTTTAATTAATTCAAATTTTAATTAAAAATTCGAAAAAAGGGTTCCGAGGTGCACATTCCGGACGTCCAAGGTATACATGTACCAAATTTGGTAGCTGTAGGTCCAACGGTCTGGCCTGTAGAGCGCCAACACACACACACGCACACACACACACACACACACACACACACACACACACACACACACACATTGAGCTTTATTATAAGTATATAGATATAGATGACAATATTTATTGAAATAATAACAAAAATTATGAATGAAAAAGAAAAGAAATGAAGAGCAATAAACGTTAGCACTAACCCATAACCAAAACGAAATCGAAAAGGCGAATTCATTATGAATATCGATTTATTGTATCGCGATTTATAGTGAACAATTATTCATGATCATGATTTCGACAGACTGATATTTTTCGAAAACTGGCCTCGAAAAAATGGATTTTTCCACCCCGATAAATCGAAAATCAATACAGCCCTACTTATTACTATTTGAAAATTGTGCAATATTAAAGAAAGAACGCGGATCATAAAACCGAAAATTATACCAGTTTATGTCGAAGGAGAAATTTTTAGTATTCGAAAATGTCTTCTTTTTTTAATTCGAAAGGGCGTCATCAACCTGTTTGCACTGTCCTATATCAGGGTTCGAGCGTTGACCTGGAACACTAATTTTCCCGCTTTATTTATTTATTTTCTGTCGAAAGAATGCAGATTTCTCGAGGATAATTTTCACAACTGGAATTCCATTTTGAGCGATTTAAAATAAATTTATCAAGGGGAAAAAAAACCCAGCAGCTCAAAAATTTAAAATAACTGAATCTAATAAAAGATGGTTATAGATAAGTGTTATCGCCTGCATTTTATTGGTTTTATTTTTTCGAAAATGTTCAAATGTATTTTTAAAATTGTATTTTTTTGCTTATATAAACTATAAATTGTATTTTTCGGTCATATAAATTATAAATTGTATTTTTTTATCATAAAACTGTAAATCAAACTTTGATCCTATAAATTACAAATTTCATCTTCCAAATTACGAAATTTTAGTCAAATATTTGTTCTTCAAAAATTTTTAGTACAGAAACTTCAAAATTTTTACTAACCACCTGAACAAAAATATGGTCATAGGAATTATTTTACAAAAATATTTTTTGCTTCCATTCTATGTTTATATTGTACGAAATTTAAACCACTTGATGCACATTTTTGGCAATTACAAAGTTTGTAAATGTCATAGATTTATGGAAAAAAATTCCTGTTTTGTTTCCGTATGACACTTATGACATGATTATCGAATTCAACGTGTGGGAATACAAAACGCTGTCTTTGCTCTTCTCGAGAAAATTAAGCACTTTTTAAGGGTTTTCCCCACCTCAAACTGAAGCAATTGTAAGGTGCTTGAGGATGGATTTCAAATTTAAGTATTTTTTTCAAGCATTTTTTATGATGAGACACACCCTGTACTATTATAGATTCTTGACTAAATTTAATGTGAATTATGCATCGAAACTGTGAACAATTTTCAATGAGCTCATTTTTGGCGAATCGGCTCCTAAGGGTCGTGTGGATTTTTCCATGAAACATATTTTGATCGAGTGCCTGTCTTTTAATTCATCTCGTTTTCACTTTTTTAACTCATCGCATTAACATTACAAGACCTGTTGGGTGAAAAATTCCACCCAAACATTTAAATTTTTTAAAAATCCATTGGCATTTGACTTTTACGTTGAATCAGGGTAACGCCTTTTTCGCATCTTTGTTTCATTTACCTTTTTAACCTTTACGTATTTGAGCTTTTATGTTTGGTTTTTGTAAATTGATAATATTCTGCTTTTATTTTTTATCGAGTTTTTTATGTAATTTGGTCTATAATTTTACCATTTGCTTGGCGCAGCATGATCAAGTGTGGTTCTTGCGACAAAAAACCCTAATCAACCAACCAATGAGCTGGGTTTAAAATCTTGTCTCTCCGAATACTTATTTACAACAAATCGCATTTAATAAAAAACAACATTGTAAGAATAATTTAAATTTTGACTATTGATTTATTTACAAAATATACAATGAAAAAATATGTATATATGTGGTAAATTAATTCCACGAGAGGGCGCTCAGCACTTCTTCCGGTGTTAATCAGCAGTCAGAGGGGAGAGGGCAGAGAGAGTTCTCGACACCAAGGAATACGGACCGTCCGCTACCGAGACCAAGAAAGGGTCACGACTGGACACCGTTGAGACATGATCCTCTTCAAAGGGCCGAAACTGGAATTCTTGTGTTAAAGAATTTATCGGCAAATGCTCAAGGT
This sequence comes from Argiope trifasciata, assembly GCA_026543055.1. Classification (NCBI taxonomy): domain Eukaryota; kingdom Metazoa; phylum Arthropoda; class Arachnida; order Araneae; family Araneidae; genus Argiope; species Argiope trifasciata. The sequence goes on along the minus strand of JAPMOQ010022596.1, from coordinate 913,954 downwards.
GCCACGCGTAGGTGGAAAAGAGCAACTGAATATATCAACTTTTAATCTCCATGACATCGCAATGAAACTTCATTTGTAAAAATCATCTTTTTTTTAATCATTCAATAAACGAATTATCTGTACCAGTGGACTGATGCCTTAAAACCCATCACACCCACATATATACCCAAAGGAAATTGAAGTTTGGTTGTTTTCAAAAATTTGTCTGTCACGAGACGATCGGATGTCGACTTCCCAGGAAGCACAGCCTGTTGTACAATATTTTCCAATATTGTGCGACATTAGATGATGTTAAACAATATTGCAGATATTGATCAATGTCATACAATATTTTACAATATTTGTGTGCTACTGAGGTTTCAAAATTTTACCTAATTTCCTTTTATTTACCTAATCGATGATTATTTCCAAAACTTCATCAATTGCCGATTGATTTCCGTTGTCTAGTGAGAAATATCCAAATCACAAATCTCAAAGAAATAAATGCAATCTTCAAAAAGCATTGGTTGATCTTAATTCTCTGGCGGGAATTCAAACAGAAAAACCGCTCCAATTCTCTCGCGGAAGAATTTGTTTAAACAACTTTTCGTTATATTTTCTTCTCTAGCGATAATCAATAACAAAAAATAAACAAATCAACTCCTTTCATACGGAAATAACGACCGAATTTTAAATCATTTAAATATATGTGGGTGTAACTACCCAACACAAGAAAGAGACGTATGTTCGTCGCAAGATATTTTATTGAACTTTAAACAATTATACATACATAAAGATGAAACTAAAATTGTGGTAATTGTGTGTCGCCACCCCCCCCCCCCTGGGGAGTAAAGTAGTTATGCTTGGAAAACGGCCGTAAATCTTACACGTCGTCCAGAACGGGTGGTAACATTGGATTGAAGATTATTCCTTGGAACAGATGTTACTGCAGTTGGAGTGTCATCAGATAAGACATAGGCTGGCTTGAGTCGGTCCACACTGACCCGAACGTCCTTTGTGCCAATGCGCAGCACAATGACTTTTCCGAGGCGTTGCAGAATGCGTTACGGGCCGGGGTAGGGAGGTTGCAAAGCTTTTCGAACAGAGCAATCTCTGAGCATAACGAAACTACAGTTTTCCAGATCTTTGAAAAAGAATGGTGTGCTTCGTGAATGACGTGAAGCAGGAACGGTGCGGAGCTTGCTCATGTGAGTCCGGAGACGGTCGACGAAAATGGACGGGTTGACTGGCTGCATTTCGACAGGAATAGGAGAAATAAATTCTCCCGGTAAACGCAAGGGTTCGCCATACAAGAGTTCTGCAGAAGAAATTTGAAGATCCTTCTTAAAGACACTGCGCATCCCAAGCAGTACCACGGGGAGTGCTTCCAACCAAGAAGAATCGGAATGGCACATTAAAGATGCCTTGCGTTGCTTATGAACTCGTTCGACCATTCCATTTGCGCACGGATGATAGCTTGTTGTACGGGAACGTTTGAATGCCGTGCAAATACTCAGATGCTTGAACAATTGTGATTCAAACTGGTGGCCTTGATCGGTCGTGATGATTTCAGGGCAACCAAAGCGAGAGATCCAACCAGCGAAGAAAGTTTGGGCCACTTCTTCCGCAGTGATGGATTCCATGGGCCATGCCTCAACCCATCTAGTAAAACGGTGGATGGCTGTCAAGCAGTAACGGTACGATTTGGAAGGAGGTAGTGGTCCGATAATATCGATGTGTGCATGTCGGAATCAAACAGGAGTTGGAGCAAAACTTTGAAGTGGAGAGGAGTTGTGTCTCGTGATCTTCGAACGCTGGCAGTGCAAGCAAGCACGAGTCCAGGCGCGACAGTCACTTTGAACTCTTGGCCAAACAAAGCGGGCGAAAACCAGTCGAGCCGTAGCTCGTGATCCAGGATGGCTTAGCCCATGTAAGGAGCTAAACACGTGACGGCGTTCCGATGTAGGTGCAAAAGGTCTTTGCTATGCAGTGTAAGTGTCCCATCAGATCCAGGAAATGTAACTTTCTCCAGTTATAGAGAATGTTTGTTGGTTTCCAAAAGCTCCAACAGCTCTTGGTCGTATTTTTGTGCTTCTGCAATAGCTTTGAGATCAACAGAAGGTGGGGCAATATAAGCGATGCGAGATAAAGCATCAGCCGCCACATTGTCAGCACCGCTGACATGCTGAATGTCCGTTGTGAACTGTGCAGTGAATGACAATTGGTTCAGCTGTACAGGTGGAAGCTTTTCACGACGTTGGAGAAATGCATAAGTGATAGGCTTATGATCCGTGTAAATTATGCAATGCTGCGCTTCCAAGATGTGCCGTAAATGCTGTACTGCACTGTAGATGGCAAATAGTTCTCGGTAACAAGCTGGCCACTGCGACTGCGTGGGTGTAAGCTTCTTCGAGAAAAACGCAAGAGGCTGCCAGTGACCGTCAATAAATTGCATCAGAGCTGCTCCTACGCAAAGAGATGAAACATCAGTAAATAATCCGAGAGGAGCGTCAGCGGCTGGGTGCGATAAAAGTGCGACTTGTGACTATGCTTCTTTGCATTTGGAAAAGGCCGTCTCGAGTTCAGGAGTCCAAGAAAGAAGTTGAGAACCCCGAGTGCTGTGCAAGTGCTTCGTGTAGTGATGATTGATACTCTGCAGCACGTGGTAGGAAACGACGGTAAAAATTCACCATGCCCAAGAAACGCCGAAGATCACGTGAGTTTTGGGAAGTGGAAAGTTTTGAAGGTCCAAGATGCGATCTGGAAGAGGACGTGTTCCCTCGGCGGATATTTCATATCCAAGGAATGTCGCGTTTCTTGCGCTGAAGATACTTTTAGAGATGTTCATTAAGAGGCAATGATCCGAAAGCCGCTGAAAAAGGGTACGAAGGTGTCTGTGTTCTTCCTCATTCTCAGAGAAAACGAGTATATCATCGACGTAAGCAAAGCCAAAATCAAGACCTTGCAAAACGCTGTCTATGAACCGTTGAAAGGTTTGCCCTGCATTCCGAAAACCAAAGCTCATGAATGGAAACTCGAACAGTCCAAATGGTGTTGTTATTGCCGTCTTTGGTACGTCTTCTGGATTTACCGGTATTTGAGTATATGCCTTCACGAGGTCGATGGTGGAAAAGATGCTGCAACCCTTTAGTCGGTTCGAATAGTCATGAATATGTCGAACCGGGTAACGGTCTGTGATTGTCCGCGCATTAAGAGCTCTGTAATCACCACAAGGTCTCCAGCCTCACGATTTCTTAGACACGAGGTGGAGTGGAGATGCCCATGGTCCCTCGCCACGTCTAGCTGTGCCTTCAGTTACCATTGCTTCAAATTCAGCCTTAGCAATCGTCATTCGTTCAGGAGCCAGACGTCGGGGTCGACAAAAAAAAAAGGAGGTCCTGCAGTAGTCCGTATATGATGAACTGTAGAGTGGGAAATGCTACGAATTGTCCCCGAAGGACGTATGAGTGATAGAAATTCCTTTAATATGTCGTTATAAGGAGTAGGTTCGCCTGAAAGAACTTTGACACCCAAAGAAGGCTATTTAGCAGACTGTCCTTTAGTAGACAAGTTTGTGATTGTATCCAAAAGCAGTTTATTCCTGCAGTCTGGCAAGAGTCCAAAATAGGCTAGGAAGTCCGAGCCGATGATTGGGAAAGGAATATCAGCAATGACGAAACGCCAAGAAAACCTCCGACGGAGTCCAAGGTCTAAGGATAACGTTAGAAATCCATAGGTTTTGATCAATGAGTTGTTGGCTGCGTTTAACTGAAATTTCGGATCTGGTTTGCGAGGAGGCAACAGTGGACGTGGATATACACATAGGTCTGAACCAGTATCAATGAGGAATTGCCTTTTGGATATCTGATCAGTGATTAAGAGACGACTGTTTCCAACATGGCAACTAGTAGTCGCCGTTACTGGCTGCCGGGTAAGTTTTTCGGAAAATCGCATGGTTTGATGCAGCGCCTCGCCTTTTCTTGATATCGCCGTTGGTAAAAGCACACGCCAGTCTCTTGAGCAGGAGAAGTATTCCTTCTATACCAACGGCTCGAAGAGCTCCTAGAAGTTCTTGAGACTGAAGGTGCTTGCAACAGAGCCACTTGTTTAGCAAGCTCTTCGACCTTAGCAGCGAGCGACGCCAATGTTACCGAGGCGGGAGGGACTGTCGGGGCGACCAATAGCTGGATGGGACACACTGAAGATATAGAAGACGGAACAGAAACCTCCATGATTCTGTCGGCGATCTCGGCCATTTGTTCCGGTTCAAGGTTGGACTGTCCTTGAAGGATAGCTTGAACATGTGGAGGCAAACGCTGCAGCCACAAGGAACGAAGGAGTGTGGATTTTAGCTCGATGTCACCGGACGAGAAAAGTAGGTGTCTCAGGGACTGGGATGGTTTGCGATCTCCAAGTTCTTTATGCCCAAGAAGCTGTTGAATCCTCTATTCATCAGAGAGTGTAAGCCGCTGAATGAGTTGGCTTTTCAGAGTTTCATACATAGCTGTTGCAGGAGGGTGCGTAATGATATCATCAACCTCAGAAGCATATCTGTTTTCCAAATTGGCACAATGTAATGGAACTTGGTAGAGTCTGAAGTTATGCAAGCCAATGCGAATTGAGATTCGGCCTGGGCAAACCATACTGCCGGCCTGTCAGGCCAAAAGGGAGGTAGCTTGGGAGAAACTTTATAAATAGCAGGTGCAGCAAACGACTCGATTGCATCATCCGGAGTAGCAGACATTTGTTTCAATTGCAGGTTCTGTTGCTGCAGCGTTTCTTGCAACTTTGCTATCTGGTTCACCATATCTTGCACTTCCGTCATTGTCTCTTCTGGTGCAGCACAGAAGAGAAAAAAATTGACGATTGTTTAGCAGAGATTACGGCAGAGTTTCACAGACAAGAGCAAGTCGCAGTGCTACGAAATCTTGATGACATTACCAGCACAGATCAGACGATTCGACGGTAAAGGCTGGGAGTAAAAACTGAAGACAGCAGCGCCCTCAAGCTGGCACAGTGGCAAAGGCAGGCAGGAACCGAGACAGCAGCACCCTCAAGCAGGAACGGCGAAGGCAGGCAACGGGAACCAAGGCGGCAGCGTCTTCAAGCAGAAGCAACGTCCAGAGTCACCAAATGTGGGTGCAACTACCCAACACAAGAAAGAGACGTATGTTCATCGCAAGATATTTGATTGAACTTTAAACAATTATATATGCATAAAGATGAAACTAAAATAGTGGTAATTGTGTGTCGCCACACATATAACATATTCTGCTTTGCTTCTTAAACTTGAAAAAGGAATCAAACCTGCTTTACTGACGTAAATAAACCTGCATTACAATGACGAGAAAATTTCGCCGGATTGGAATTGGGAGGGGGGAATGAAAAGGGGGCTCATTCGATTTTGAATGGGTCGCCAATAGTTTCATATAAAAGATGTGGTATGAGTTTTTAAAAATTGTTTAAATATTTTTACGTTCAACTTTTTAAGACATGGTTTCATCACACTAAGATTAGAAAAATGACATATTTTCATTTAGATAAAAGAAAAATGTCATTTAGTAAAATGGGAAATAGTTAAAACTTTAAAAATTAATTTCTTTAAATATATCAGGTTGATACTTTTTAAATTTATGTAAATAGTTACCTTTAAATCTAACAGAAAACAAATCTAGTATCTTTTATCAATATTGAAACAGACTCCAGGGATTTTTCCCATTCATCTAATTATTTTAGGACAACTGCAAAGCAATGATTTTTATGACAATTAATCCCAAGCAGATCAGGACAAGGTGGATAGTTTGTACGCTTATCTGATAACTTTAAAGATTTAATCAGATATGTACAAATTTCTCTGGACTGTGCATCATTATCTGGATCATCCTATTTGAATTATACGTCGACTTAATTTAAAATGGCGTATTTCTCCTGTGTACCAATGGTATACGAGAACATCCCCTGGCACTCTGCTGGAGATCAGAGCTCCTCTGGTTAGGTTAAGAAGTGGTCACCTTAAGTGTATTTCCTTTGAAACTGGTGGAAGAATCCATCCCATTTGTAATAAACGCTGTGATTTTCTAGCTCCACAGGATCACATTTTGACTTGCTTCGGACTTTCTAATTGAAACTCAACCCTTGATCTCCTTATTATTATAGATTTTTTGGCGTTCAACAACCTACTGGAGCTGATTTGACATACGTTGGACCTTTTGAGGATAAGCAACAACAACGATTATACTTTACCAATCTGGATGAACTAAAGTATCACCAAATTTCTCCAAATTACACATTTAAAGAATGCAATTTCAAAGTAACAGTTTTTTCTTTCTTTCTCAGAATCTTGAACAGATGTAACAAGGTCAGTCATTGTTGATCAATACCTCGCAATAGTCATTAGACATTTTGTTTTGTTATGTTGTTAGAATAGATGCGGCTGAATCCAGTATGATTTGAATCAATTAATCCTTGTATGTTGCGTAGGAAATGCATTGCACGATTTTGTTTATGAAGTTTATTGTGCATTTCGTAAAAGGTAGAAAGATCCAGCATCTCTACGCTGTGTAAGTCAGATAGCAGGTGATTCGGTTGCCGTTGCACTTGGTTATATGTATTCAGTCGCTTACCGTCAGTGAAAAATGCCACGTTTTCAAAACATGTTAACTCGTTCTCAGTGGCGGATTTCCACATAGGCGGTGGAGGCGGTCGCCTCGTATCTCGTGGTGTTAGGACCCCCCAAATCTGCTTAGATCTGTATCATAGAGCTCAACCGAAGGTAAATTCAATTGTTCATGTCTCCTTTTTAGTATCATTCACATAATTTTCTCCTTTTTTCATTTTCTCTTTAAAAAAATGTTTCGTTCATCGTTAAAAGTGTTAATGAAAAAGTAAATTGTTAAGCAAAATTCTTGTGGAATCAAAACATTATGTCTGCAGATTCTTTTCTTTATAAGCTCAGAATACTTTCTCATCACTCTTTCTTTCCTATTCGCACACTATAGCAGGGTTTGGATAAATTATCTTAATATTAAAATTGAATTATTTCCTTGAAGTTATGAATCATGAAAATCGCTAAGGAATCGAATGACTGTTGCTCTAAATTATGTGTTCATAGTAAAATACAAAATTCTTTAGTCCAGAAACAATAAAAAAGGACTTAGTATATAAAATAGGCTGGTAAAAGGCAAAATATCTGTACAAATAATAAAAATAAAAGCAATAAATGCATTAGGAATAGCCTTGCAATACATAATGGTATCACAAAATAAATATTAGGATAAAGTTAAAACTAAACTAAATTTATCTTGCTATTTTTTTTGTCAACAATAGAATTTACCTTGGGTTGAGCCTCGAAATATTTCAAAGCCTCTATTACCAAAATTCGCCACAGCTCGTTCTGTCACGAAAATCACCGTTCTGGAGAATTAATTAATCTTTTTCATTTGATGCCAAGTTCAATGTTTATTGGATTGGGAGAAATGAAGAAATAATGTCCGGATCCTTATTTTTTCAGGGGAGGATGCATTTCTCATTTCTTTCCTTTAAAAATATTTCTGTCATTTATCACATGGTAGGAATTTTCTACCACAAAGTAGACATTCTTCCTTGATTGCTGCACATCTTATCTGGCAAAACTGTTGAGAGATTTATTGCAGAGAAATATTTATCAGAAAAAATGAGGCCCCCTTCTGAGTCTTGTACGTAGAATGAAACGGCTTGTTGTACAGATGAAGCTGATATTTAAAAGAATATTGTGAATTGTCATATCAATGAAAGACATGTAAAAAAAAGCCACAGCAAAATCTAGTAAGGCGTTCAGGATATGCTGCAAAGGCCCAACGAGCAGTGAAGAAAAGGTTATCGAAGTTTAATATTCACAGTAAAGTGCTAGCTTTCCTCTCATACTGGTTGATCTATATAGGTATACATTTAAATTTTTACTGGAAATACACTTCTTATATTTCTTTGAGAAAATCATATGCTATTGATTTTTTACTTTTATAAATATTTTGAAATGAGTGTAAAAGTCAACAAAACTTCATTTATGATTATTTTTTAGACCCTAATTATCCTTCTTCTCTAGACCAAAACTTCATAAGGATACGGGGGGGTGAGATTCCATTTAGAATTCCAATCGCATTCTTGTATTTTTCAAGTGAAATCTTATTTCTATCGGAGACCTTCTGAATATTTTATTCTTTTTTCATGTTTTGTTTTGTTGGATCGTTAAGATGATTTGGTGGTAAAGTCTCAAAGTCTGTAGATTTTATGTCCGAAACTCGATTCCAATAAAAAAAAAACTACCGTATAAACGGTATAATCCTCCTTAAATCAATGGGAGTACAGTGCCCCCCCCTCCTTATAAGACTCAGTAATAAAGGGTATTATTGACTCAGGTGTTGCCTTTGTCATATGGTCATGGTTTAAAGTTTCTTCTCACGGTAAAACCCGTGTTGCAAAAAAGTGTTGCACTTTTTTGTATTTGCTTTTTGATTCAGCATGAAATATAAATTTTTCACCCTTTTTACATCAAGTGGTGTAAACTCACTTTTTACAGATTCATTCTGTTACCATAAAGAGGACCCCCCCCCCACCATTGTGAAGTAGGCTCATTCTAAAAAAGCAATTTGATCTAGAATGAAATTTTTAGTGTAAATAGGATTATTTACAAAAGTTTTCAATAAAGAAATATTTTGCGTAATATTTGTTTTAAATCTAAAATTTATTTTCCTATTTTTTTTTTTAATCTAACAAATTTTTAAACGATAGTTTTGTCATATTGACAATGAACTCAAAAAGATTGTGAATCAAAACTTTATTTCTGAACTGCATTTATTGTCTTTTATCATCTGTACTACTTTTTAAAAATATTTAAAGTAAGGAAAGGTATAAAGATCCAATGATCAGTGGGATTTATTAGCATAAAAAAATATGTCGTCTATTTTGAAAAAAACTAGACAATTTTATGACAAAAAATGGCATTTGCTAATGCTTTTCCTTCCTCTGATAATGTAATAGTTGCTGAATTACAAGACCTACTTATCTGAAATTTTGGGCCATTAGAGAAGAATTTTTCTTCTAGAAATCTCCCATATCCCAAATTTTAAATTTCTGAAAAAATTTGAAAGGAATGGAATAGTAAATTTCTTATTGACTGCTCGAATAGAATCCATCTTTAAGACTATCCTTATGAAACATTCGTATCATGTGTTTTTTTATGTTTAAAGAAGAAATACGCATAAGTATAAAGAAATATATTTAATTCAATTTATTTACATACGATGTCTCACAGACATATATACATGCACGTATATAATTGGCCTCTACTCCTGAAAAAAAAAAAGAATTTTGGTGTATTTTTTAATACAAACAAACCCCAACACGTTGACAAAGGAGACTTCTGGGTTTCAGAAGTCAGTATGGAATAGATTAGAATATTCATTTTATTGTATTGTTAATGTTATAACAACTGGCATATGGCTGGGGAATTGAATGGGAGGAATATTCAAAAAGGAAAGGAAGGAACAGTTTCGTTTATTGGTTCTTTGGAAGTTTTTACTGAAAATACTTTTTTTTTCTTTCGGCATCCTCTGTGAAAAGTCTGAAATAAAGATTCTACCAAGAATACAAAAATCCTTATGTGAATGTTAAAACATCTAGGTGTGCCTTGTTGTAGAAGCATAACAGATTTTTTTTTGCATTAAGTCCTTAAATCACTGAGAAAATTAATTTTAGAATTCTCGAGTTTGCTTTTGTTGAACAGGATTATTTTAACCTTAATGTGATAAAATGGACTATGATATTCCAAATAATCGTTGAGAACAAAACATTTTTTTTCTTTCAAATTGGTAATACAAACTTTACGCTTCATTTTTTTGGAAATTGAAATACTTCTTTTCCTAAGTTTTGAGTTCCTCTTGTCAAATTGATGGATTTTATACAAACATTGTTCCATTATATGCAATGCTTTTCACTTCATGATTTGGAGAATTAAAATGTTTGTTCTTATTTATTTAGTTTTGGAATTCTGCAAAAATATACATGAAAGTGAAATACATTTCTATATTGCCTTTATAATAGATTTACTCTTCAATTAATGTTGAAAAGAGATCTGAAATTTTAATCTTCTAATTGCAATTTCATTGCTGATCCAATTCTTGTTTTAAAGATTATTGGAAACTGGAATCTGGCATAAGCACACCAGTGAATTAATTTTTCTAATGCTGTGTTTATTATGGCATCTCTTTGTATTACTAAGTAGCAGTTTCTATTTAAATTTAATTTAAAAACTGGGAATTTTTAATAACGGGTATTTTACAGTTTCTTAACGAGTTCCTTCTTGAATATTCCTTTTTATCGATTTCTCTCTTTCCATTTACCGTCCATGCTCATGCTAGTGTTTCACCAGGAAAGGTTAGCGCTATTTTATTCTAAAAAACCGTATTGTACACATTGATTTAGAAGTATTTGTGGCACAAATTGATATTTTCACACCATGGATAGCATTTTTATAAAAAGAAGCATCATGGAAATCTACCCTATAAAAATTATTATTTATCTTTATAGTAACTGCTTTATTTCGCAGATGAAAAAATATTTTGTGAAATATACATATGCTAATAACCAGTTCACTTTATTTCTCCTGTTCTAATTGCAACATTGTGTGCCGAAACTTTGAAAGCACTTTTCAATGCCTGGAAATACTGAATTGCAATTAGATTCTTATTTGAAGATTTAGTGAATTTGTGGGAAAAATCTATAAAATATGAAATTATCTATTCAGACGAATTTAAAATGATTAAAGAATCTAAAATATTTTTAATAATAAACCAAATAATTTTCTTAGCAATTCATGTACGAAAAAACATCTACAACATACGTTTTTGAAAACGCACATTAGCACGATAATTCACCACAAGAGATTGTAAAATAAGTATAAAAGTGGGATACTGAATAAACGGGAAAAGGACTATCATATTGGTGGACTGCTTCCGAAGTTTAGAAATACCATGTGCCTTAATGAAAAACAAACTTAAAAAAATAACTGCATGGACTGATAGTTCATAAATTTACATTGTCTATTAAGGGGCTTTCAAGACCTCCCGGGTCTGTTACCAATGGGGGGCCTGGGTCTGTTACCCAGGGGACTTCTGTTTCTGGGTCTGAAGAGGGCGGAGAATCGGCTGGCCTCCGTCGTTGTGGGTTCCTCCTCCTCTTCTTCGGATGTCTCCTCCACTTCTTCTTCAGCTGTTGATGAAAGCTCATTGGCTTCTGGTGATGTCTCTATTTCCTCTTCTGGGGTAGGGGTGGTGGTAGAAGGTTCCTCTGGCTCGCTACCTGGACGAGGCCTCAAGAATCCTGGACGGGCTGGTCGATTTCTTGTGATCAAATTTGGACGTGGCCTGCTGGTGGTGCGAGATGTGGTACGAGGAGTAGCTGAAGTCGCTGACGCTGGTGCTCTAGTGGTACTTGATGCTCTGGAACGGCTGGATTGGAACCTACCTCTTGAAGCACCACCGCCAAATCTTGAACGGGAAGTCGTCGAAGTTGAAGAAGCAGTGGTGGCTTCTACTGTCTTAGTTGTACTTTTATCCTCACTTGCTTCAGTAGTGCGAGAAGAAGAGCCTCTGAAACCACCAGGTCGAGAACGGAATCTGTTATTGTTGCTTTGGAAGGATCGACGAGTGGACGGAGTAGAAGTAGTAGTGGTAGTAGATGTGGTAGAGGAACTACTTGAACTATCCCCTCGGGATGAAGGTCTGTTCCTAGTGGAACTGAAAGAAGGTCTGTTGGTTAACTGACGACGGCTACCACCACCAAGTGATGGTCTTCTACGAGGCTTTTCTGTTGTTGTCGTAGTTGTAGGGATTTCTGTGGTAGTTGTTGGTTCCGGAGTGGTAGTAGTTGTTGTCTCTTCCTCCTTAATATCCTTCAGGTCTGGAGTACTGTCCAAGACATTATTGAGAGTGTCATCTTCGGGTTCATCCAAACTGATTGGGGGGACAGGAGTGGTAGAGAAAATTTCATCAGAGAAGGCAGGTACTGTGGGCACAGTAGTAGGAGTAGAGGGGATGGTAGTGGTCTCCGAGAGGACAAAGTTTGGGATGACTGGAAAACGAGGCACTTCGTTGCTGCCATATCGGAAAACATTCGATACAGGTTTTACGGGTTGAGGTGGAGGTTGAAATTCAGGTTGAGATGGCAAGGCGTCTGCCCGGATGACAGTGTTATCCACTCCAGCGGGAGCGATCCTTGGCTGCGAAGTGTTTTTAGGATGGGCAGAATCAGTGAGAGCGTTTTCGGGCTCCTTTCTTTCGTCGTAGTTCTCAAGTGAAGGAATATCATCGAAGTTTAAGCTTGGGTTGCTCTGATTGGCAGTCGTGGCCGTGTCGTTATCGTAATAGTAGTAATAGTAGACGACGTATTCGTCGTTCTTATTGTCTTTTTCTTGGGCGGAAGGAAGCTTGCTGGGTTCTATTTCAGAAGCAGCAGCTGAGCCTAAAATTTGGGTATGTGTACTGTAAGTCCTTTCAGCACTCAAGGCTGATGGGGCACTTGACAAAGGAGCAGATGATTCCAAGTGATGAAAAGGGGCTGGTGGGGCAGCCTGAAAGAGAATATTTTAAAAATTAGCATTTCCTTAAAATGTCATTTTACCTATAAAATTTCTTTATGAATTTTTTAAAAAATCTATGAAAAAATAACAGTGAAAGAAATAGTGAATATTTTTAAAAAACTAGTCCTCCAAAATAATCAGAATTGGATTAATTGCATAGTAAGGGAATGATATTTCAAAATTTCATTAGATAAATTTAATTTGTAGGTAGTTAAATTAGATAATTAACTTATTAGTTAACTTAATTTCGATAATTAAATTTGCAAATTTAAATGATGAAGGAGCTCTCTATTCTTTCTGAGCTACTGCTCACTCTGATAATTTTAAAATTTATTTTAAATTTGCCTTCATATCATTTCATTTATCATTAATATTCAGGTGGTGCAAAAAGTAAGATAACAAGAGTTCTTCTAGGGTGCACAAATTCACTTGAGAACAAATTATATGAAATAGAACAGAATAGAAATATGAAATAGAATAGAATAAATTAAATGAAATAGAATAGAATAAAT
>JAPMOQ010022596.1:840061-900840 GCA_026543055.1 Argiope trifasciata | reverse complement strand
ATGAAATAGAATAGAATAAATTATATGAAATAGAATAGAATAAATTATATGAAATAGAATAGAATAAGTTATATGAAATAGAATAGAATAAATTATATGAAATAGAATAGAATAGAAATATGAAATAGAACAGAATAAATTATATGAAATAGAATAAAATATAAATAAAATAGAATAGAAATATGAAGCAGAATAGAATAGAAATAGAATATTAATCTAAATGTAAGCATTTCTTTTTCGAACAATGCTATGGTACTAAACATTCTTATTGTGCCGATACATAAATGTCGTTATGTATGGAATTTCCCAAATATTCGCATTTAAACTTTAAGTATAGTTTAGGCTTGAGCTATTTTTAGTTTATATCTTGAAACCGCTTGAGCAAAAGTGTCATCAATTAGGGAACTTTATGTCAGTAAATTTAGTATAAGACAAAGATGCATAAAATAAATGACACAAATCAAATGTAATGGGATGCAGATGATTTTTTATTGGAGACAACGGCATGTAGTATCAATCGCAAACCTAAAGAATATTTAAAGGAAATGGAAAAAAGATTTATTGTTTGAAGCTACGCATGCTTAATTTGCACATCATTATATATGTGATTCATAACTTGCATTGTATATTTTATGATCTTATTATGCATTAGATGATCTTACAAGCACAATAAATAAATACATAAATACCGTTTGTTTCAGTATTCTGTGACGAGCACGTTTCGTCGATTTTATCTCATTGAAGGGTGAGACGCAGAATGATGAGCACATTTCTGGTATTCTTCATCTTTCTTTGACCTTGAATTCCTCTCTGTTAGATACTCTTTCGTTCAATTTTTTTTCATGTGCATGTGAGTATCTTGTCTTTCATGATCTTAATATTTTATTTTAATTCAGTTCACGAGTATTCCGAGTTTACTTTACTGTTAAATGCAAACATTTCCTCCTTCCATCTTTCCTCTCACTACAAATTAAACCCATAATAGCGCATGCTCAAAAGCGTTGAGGATTTGAAATTCGTTGGCAAACAATAAAAATAGCTTTTAAAGAATGTCCTTCAGTTCACGGCATCTAGTGTCTCTCAACATTTGTCACAGAAACGTTCAATTTTGAATTCCTTTGATATTACTCTGCAAATCATAATCTGTCCGAAATAATTTGCAAACAATCCGTTGAAACAGATTTGTGATGTATTTCATGGAAAGTAGTATGTCCTTTTTCCGACTAGTGGTGTCATTATTGAGATTATATTCTCCAGATCTGGATTCTATTCTGTCCATCAAAGGTAAGCACTTCAGTAAAATGTTTTTCTTCTGAAAAATTTCTGCTGTTGTTAGGTAAAAGAATATTCTTGCAAAAATTCCTTTTGCAATTAATAAGCCATTTGAAAGAAGGCTATTTTTACAAAATTAATCGACTAATCAGAGTATTACAGAATTGACAAAAATATTTTATGCGAATATAACAATGAATTTAACTTAAGGAAAAAAAGCTGAAGGTTAAAAGTTAACCTCTCTCAGTAATGTTTAAAAATGAAAAATTGTGCATAAATAATCGTTTAATTTTATTAAAAAACAGTTTTATTTTATAATTCTTGTGCATTGTTAATTAAATTTATATTAATGACATGGATATAGCTGGAATTCGTATCAAGTTGGATGAGCATCAAGTTTTCGTATTTATTAAAGGCACTCGTATCTTCCACGTGATCTGGACGTCCCGGGTTCGAGTCCCGGTTTGGGCATGGTCGTTCTTCGGTGCTCTATCTGTAAGTTGTATGAATGTGCTCCCTTGTAAAAAGGGATTGTGCAAGCGAATGTAAAGCGTGAAATAGTCAAGTTGTATTCTTGGCCCTAGTTGGTGCTACTGAACAAACAAGCTCATTTAGGCTTAAATAACTGACAGCTTTCTGCTAGCGGGCTTGTGAAGTGCCATAAGCAATTAACAAAACAATAACTAAAGGCACTTCCATGATTTTTTTATTTTTTTATTTCAGGTATATTATCTATTTTATTTTTCAAATCCATTCTTTTGATGATGTGTCTAGGATTAAAGAGCTTTACCTTAAATCACTTGTTAGTCGCTAATTGAGTTTTCATCTTGTTAGTAATTTTTGACTATCATTAGTTTTATTATCAGTTTCAATTAAATCTATAATTTCTTTTGACATTTCTTAATCACCTTGATTTTCATAGATTCTGTTAGATTTATTCCTTACATTGTTTATTTCACAACATGTTTTCTTTGAATAAGACAAATGTTCACACTAAGCATTTATAAGAAAATATCCACTGACTAACAAGAATTTGGTATTCAAATAACATAGCCGTAAATAATATGAGGTAGTGATCTATGATATCAACAAAAGTAATAAAAATGCTGCCGGATTCAGTTCACTGGAAATTTTAAACGGAATTTATCATCATATCCAACAGTAACTTTAGACGGGCGATAAGTATTGCTCGTTATTGTACTATACGGTATGAAAAACCAATGACGAGCTTTACTCGTCATTTTACTGAATGGGGTTATAGATGCGTAAAAGGATAATAAAATTATGGACAGTTTTTTTTTATTGAAAATTGAAAAGTAAGCATTTATATTGAATATAAAATAAAATACCAGAAAATAATTAATGAATAAAAATTACATGCATTTCATTAAAAAAAATTGCTTGAAAAATATTATTAAAATGCTATTTACATTCATGGCTTCAATTAAATGACACGAAAATCTAAATATATGGGGGAATGAAGGACATTAAGATCCGTGCAATGAAAGCAAGAGAACGTATGTTTTCTAGAACATTTCTTTAACGACACAATACAATCACAAACACGAAAAACAAGAAAAAACACCCGCACCTCTTTACACAACAACATCTCATTCTCAATATAATACCAATCGCAGAGCACCACGGGATGCGTACCTAAACAGGCATCACCATCTGTTACCCAAAATAGAAGATTAAGTTCATACGACGCGTCCATTCGCCACGCTTTCCCCCTACAGATAATTTGTCGGTAAACTGCCCTGGCATCAAAAGAGTCCAGAAAACCGCAAGAGGGATCGAAGGGGGAATGCGAGCCTCGTCTACAGGTGGGTGCAGGTCGTGTAACCACCGTTAAATCGGCGTTCCTACGGTGCGTCCATCCGCAGACGAACCACGTGCTTCCCCTTCAGACCCCACTTGAGGTTTACTGGGCTCCTTTGATGCCTGGGCAGTTTACTGACAGATTATCTGTAAAATGTTCAGGCATCAAAAGAGCTCAGAAAACCGCAAGAGGGGTCGAAGGGGGAACTCATGCCTCTTCTACAGGTGGTTGCAGGTCGAGCAACCGGACTTCGATTAAACTGCTTCAAAGGGGTTTATCATAGCTCATAATGATTAATGCAGAAGGCAATGGAACTCACCGCTTGCTGGGGTTGCGGCAGGGGTGGTTGATAGGAATGAGGGACGATGGGTTGGGGAGGAGGTGGGGGCGGCGCTGCCAGTAGAAGAGGGGGTTGATAACTCTGTGCGGACGCTCCGGCACATAAAACGGCCAACACGAACAGACACCTGCAAAGAAAAAAAAATTAACATTAATTAGCTATAATTTCGACATGATTTAAATTTCCGCATTAGTTTTGACGTAAATTCCTATTTAAATAGAAAAGTGACAAATTATTTCAGTTCTTAGAATTCTTGATGGCGGGCGAAGTTAAGGAAATATCTAAAGTTACAATCATCTGTGCATGCACAAATAGGCAAGATTGAAAAAGTTTATAAAATTCCCACGGAATCGTCAATAAGTCAAATAATTGATTCAAAACAAACTTGCTGTTAAGTTTTCAGTTCCATTTAAATATGATCTGAGATTTGTTAAAAGTTATTTCCCAATCGTTATTTAGATTTATTTTATTGTCTTTCATAGAAGATCTGAATTATTTATACATAATAATTAGTTTAATAATCAGTATTTATCGGACTATATTTTCAATCGCATTTGAATACTTGATAAGAAAAAAATTTATTCTACGTAACTTGAGTATTTTGAGACTTGGCAATCTATCATAAATATTGGCATACAATTTTCAGCTTGTAAAAGGACACAACTTTGCATGTTCAACGTGGTAGAATAACTCGTAAATACCCTGTTATAAATTCAAAAAATAAATTTTTTAATAAGTGTTGGAATTTTTCCTTTCATATAGGTCATTTAGTCAATATAATTGATAATCATTTAATCAATCGCGATGAATCTTTAAAAACAGTTTTGTATTTTAAACTGTTTTCTTGAAATAATTATTTAATAATACAAATTTTTAAGTCAGAGGAAGTGGTCTCACCAAAAACTTTCTCGCTTACTCTCTAATAAAGATGTTAGCCAGAGAATGCTTTGCAGAAAAAAAAAAGAAAAAAAACCTGATGACTTTAAGTAAGGCAGAAAAAACCTTGTTTGGTCTCAAATTAATAAAGAAATAGTAATCTTTGGAGTGAATTTAACGTTTTTACTGAATCTATTGTGTGCTCTTTGGCGAATTTTTTTGGCTATGAATCCCTGGCATGCGGTTGATAGTATCCGAAAATCGAATTTGTGTTTTAGATGAGTTTTTTCAAATCAAATGGAGCCAAAATTTGACACAGAGTTATACTTGATGTTACAAAGTCACATATGAAATTTGATTTAGTTAAGACTCTGCATTTTTGAGCTATCACGTTCTAGAATTCAGAGAGTACAGACCAACAATCAACCCTTCAGTGGATTTAGCTCAAATTTGATAGATAACTACACTATAGATATTAAATGTTATCAAATTTTATTCGTTCAACTCAAAAAGTTTCTGATTTACCTTTGTCACAGACAGATGTTTTCCAAAAATGTGTTTTCGAATTCAAGGCGGTATAAAACGAGGAGATTCGTCAAAATTTTGATTTCGAATCTTTGACAATTACAATACTTTCTCTATACTTCATATATGAAAAAGTGAAAATTAAAAATGATTCAAGTTTAAAATTCTTCCATATGAATTAATTTAAGATTATTCAAATGTACCCAGTTAATGTTGCCACTTAAATTTCCTTAAATTCACTTCAATTCAAAGTATAAATAGAAATGCATATCAAAGTATATTTTTCGATAAGGCTGCCTAACTGGAAAGGTTGATCGGAATATTGAATAATTAATCAGCTGGTCTTAGATAGCCCTAGCTCTCTAAATTCCAAGAAGTAACTTGCAGATATAACTAAACATCTGAATTCCGATAGTTTGAACATAATATAGGTCAGAATTCGATATTTGTGCACGATAAACTATAATATCCGTATGTATTCTTTTAATTATATAATATACCAAGTAAGAATGATAATTATAATTATATTATCAAATGTGTGAACTCATTCCACCGTTTTTTGATGAAAATTTCTCCCTTATTTTTGAAGGTTAAAGCTGTTTTTTCGATTTTAATTTATACCAATAATCGATCATATGATGAATGTTGATATATATCTAAATTTGAAACATTCTTTTAAATATTCAATGGGGTTTTACAATCCCACACACAGTTTCTCTAAGTTGTCATCTCATATATCAATTTAGTATGCAGTTAGAAAACTAGGGGACATACTTAGAGGAGAAATTGCTGACGGTTGAGTAAGCAATGACATTTGGTTGATCCGTTTCTTTTCTAGAGAATTTTACTTTTTTAATTGAAAAGCAAAAAATCGTATTCAACATATTTGCATTCTTTGAAGCCGTTAGACACTCAACCAGATGTTACAACTATTTCACAGGCTGTATACGTAGCTTTGGGTTTTCTAGAACTGATAATGAGATGTTTGCAACTCTTCCCTTCAATTTATAAGATTCGCTCTAGGATTTAAGAAAATTTCATTAAATATCTTCATATTTAATAACATATTCTTATGTCAATGGTCATGGTACAATACAGGTAAATACAATTGTAAATACAGGTCATGGTATTTACAAAAATAGAGTTTTACTACGATTGCCTTCTACATGATCATCTTTTTTTTTACCTCATAATTCTTTAAAATTCATCATGTTGAATTTAGCCTCCCCCCATAAAAACAAAATAATATACCAACATAATTTTATTGGTGAATTAATGAAGCAGCCACAATGATAGCTATCTTTTTTAACTCAGGTATAAGTACGAAAACATCATGATTATCAGGTTTTAGTTACATGATGTTAAAGACATTTCTTATAATGTTTTAATATTACGTTTCGTTATCTTAGAGTATATCTTTAATAACAAGCTGGCATTTTTGTTCGCATATTCTTAAAAGAGTATAAATTGATTTTATGTTTAATTTTTTAATCAAGTCTAGTAAATGTAGCTTAAAGTCCTTTAAAAAGTTTAAAAAGCGTCTGAAAATGTAACAAATAAATAATTAGAAATGAATATACGAATATCTGTAGCATGATGACAAATATTTAGCTGATAAAAATGTACAGTAATTCAACCAAATATCAATATTGTCACAGTGTGCAACTTAGTGTATACAGCGCAAACACAGATACGTTGGATATAAATTGCATACAATATATTCAATTGTATTAAAAATAAGAAATTCTATTTTATTATATGGTGTCAGCTGAGAATAGAAAATTATCTGGTTGAAATTACATAATTATTTGAATTTTAAATAATTCCTCTTTCTGTTGATCATTCATAACACCTTGTATAGATATTCTACCATCAAAGTTTCCTTCTTAGAAATAATTAACACTTTTTATTAATTTCTTTTATTAAATATATGTTAAAGATATTCTGTATTGGTGAATCCAAAAGCTTCTAATCTTGACTGATATATTAAGAACAATAATATCCATGTCTTTAGAATTAATATGATTTGGCATTTCTAAAAACTTTCGGTTTGGGATTCTTTCAACTAGTTAAAATGTTTATATACTTCTTCCTGCATTTCATTAAAATGTTTCTCAAGAGATACTTAAAATAATCTGCTGTATCTACGCATATTTAGAAACCTTTCAAGCAGAGTATAATCATGTTATATCCTCAAGTTTGGCCCACCTGATGTATTCGGAACCACTTCGAGAAGTCATCGACCCAAAACATGCCTCCGGGACAATTCCAGCCTCTTTATTATCGAACAAAAAATCTCAGCTTTCTGGGCTCAATTAAATAGGAAAAGTGAAAACCAGCGAAAGTTTTATTGAATCCGATTTCACGGCAGATTTTCCTTCGGGCGAGGAAGTCAAGACAGTAACTGAAATCGAGAATTGAGCTTTTGCCAGAAATCCTTTGGATTCTGCAGATGATTTCTGGTACTTAGTGGAACAGGGTCGAACGGAATGCAGGGCCCCAGGGCTCTTGCAAGCCTCTAGGGTGTAGAGAAGTAGTGAGAAAAAGTGTTTCCCAGAAACACTTTCTGGCTGGCCTTGGTGTGCTATCAGTGGATTTCCTCGTGCGTAGACGCGAGTTTTTAATATTCAGGGCCAGAGTTGGAGTGACCGACTTTCGAGTTGCCCCGCCCCAGGGCGGAGAAAGTGTTGTTCTCCCGAGGGCCCTAATAAACGAAAGCATTAATTCTCTCTCGATGAACATACCTCAATCGATTAATGGAATGGTTTTTTAAACTACTTGAACAATGGTTCAGCCAGCCCCGAGGGGCATTTGGGTATTTTTGGACGTAATCTTATGCACTATTCTTAGTTTTTCCATAAATATTTTGGCGCAGTATGGCCAAGTTTGGCTTTTGTGCCATCAAACCTCACCTACCTACCTACCATAAATAAATCGGGTTCCATTGCATTTGAAGTGATTCATACTTGGATTACTTTAACACGTTGACTGCCAACTACAAGATAACTCGTAGATTGCGTTCTTTTCCAGGACGCCACCTACGAGTTATCCCGTATTATGTTTAATTGCCCTTTTTGTGCAGCTACGAATCAACTCGTGATATATCAGTGCTTATATCGATAGATGACTTCTGGGAAAAAAAACAATCAATGCTGGCTTGCATAAACAGAAAATTTATTAAAAAACGAACAAAAAATATAATTATAAAAATGAGTTCGAATTTGTTAGTGTCATTTTAGGCTAGATTTCTGAAAATTACGTTGGCATTCAATGTGTTAAACGTGTAATATCGTTTTTCTAGTTTCAAAATTTTGATTTCAGTTTTTAAAAAATTGTAATGAATTCCTTCGTAAGCAAGAACAAAGACAGCCAATGAAAACGACACGATATATCCTTCTCACTCATAATTGTTTTGCTTTTCAGGATTATAGCTATCCAAGTTATATTTTACGATCACGAACTCATTCAAAGGTGCCTTTAACCTATTACGCTGCCAAAAGCCTACAACCAAGGCAGTTGAATGTTTCAGTAATTGGCTCATCTTCAAATATTCACAGTTTTGCAATGGTAAACCAGCAGCAAGTACACATTTTGCAAAAGAACTAGTTTCCAATAAGGCTAGAGAAAAACATTTTGCTTATTATAGTTTTAGAAATGTATTATTGCTTGTTGAGAAACGTATTACAATTAGCTTAATTATTGCCCTGTAAACTAATCATGCTAAATATAGTTTTCAGTATCCGTTCAGTATCAGGAAATCCGTTAAATGGTAGTTATTTTTTCATTGAATACTTATACTTAAGATGAAAAATATGCCTTCTGTTTTAACTCAATATCATTTATATTGAACAAGCTGGTACCCGGCGCGTTGTTGCAGGCGAAAAAAAATAATAATATTTGGCAATGTTTTATAGAAATAGGTTGAACGGTATGAGAGTATATAAAATACGAACAAATAAATATTCATTTTTATATATTAGATTTGTGTATTCTCTGAGAATTGTAAAGCTTGGTGTTCTTTCAGAATGGCAATGAAAGAAACTATTTATTGTATCTCGTGACTCGTTTCATATTCGTTCGGAATTCTCAAATTTAATTTTAGAAAATGTTATTACAAAAGTTTCTTTTAAAACTGATTAAACATAGAAAATATATTTATACCATAAAATCGTTAATATAGTTAAAAAGATAATATTTTAAAAATAAGTTAGTGTAAAATTACTTATACTCTAATCTTTTTGGAAGTTACTACGAAAAACTCTAAAATGTAATTAAAATTTAAAACCCCAGGATTGGTCTCCCCAAAATTTTATCGCAAAATTGTTGCCTCTGAGAATGATTTTCATGACATTTGTATTCAATAGCTGTACAATTTTAACCTTTAACTTGTATTTAGCATTTTTACTGAATCCATTGTCTCCTCGGCGAGGTTTTTGGCGATGAATCCTTGGTAAACAAATGCGGTTGAGGTCCGAATTTTTATTTTTTATTTTAGATAATTGTACTATGTCTATAACCATCCCGTAGATATACGTAATAAGCTGACCAAGTCTCACGGTTTTTAAGGCATAAGAGACATACAGACAAACATTCATTTTTATTTATATTGATTATTTGCGCTGTATTATTGAAAGATCTTTTACTTCTTAATGCGGTGTGTATATTATCGATTCGCCAACGACCGACTTTCTGGACATTGTTTCTTTTATTGCATAGTTGTTTTAGGTGCAAATTTATCGTTTTGACATTCAAAGTCAAAAGAATTTCATTTCTACTTCAGAAAATACTGAATGTATATTGTTTCAGAAAATTTTTTGCATGTTCCAAGGCTTACCATCGCAAAACAATTTGAGGTCAATTAAAACATAAATTTAGTACACAGATGGAACCATCAAACACAGATGGAACTAGAAGGAATATTTTGTATGAAAACAATGTAAATGGACAATTTTTGCCTTCCAGAACAAAGAAACATAATCGAAACATTCAAACAATATGTCTGATGTTCCGTATCAATTTCACAATTGAATTTAATTTCAAGGTCCTCTTAAAGTCATACAGCGACCTCAATATGCACTCCGCATTTAATATTTTCAGCTGGAATAGGTTTCATTTTCATGGTTATATCTTTCAAACTGTTAATAAAAATCGAAGGAGAAACATTTATGGATATCCTTTAAGTTCTACTCCTCTTATAATATTTGCGATTTAGTTCAACCTGAAGTTTAATCCAATGACTATTTTGACTAAATAGTATTTTTTGAAAAATATTATTTACTAAGTCGCTCTTACTGTGTTTGGGAAGTTTAACTAATATAAGCTTGAGCTGATGAATAATTAAATTATATAATTATGTATTGATATGAATATTTATAGCTTCATTTAATTTTTGGAAAATTTTCATTTTCAAAGCTATACAATGTATTTCCCCAAAGTAATATTATTTATTCACACAGTAAACAAAGGAAGGTGACGATTGCTTTATGCAAGTTGGTGTCTTTTCTTCTGAATTAATGAACCGCTTCTGATCCCTAAAGATTCATCACCATGATATTTTTTTCATACCATGAATATGTGATTTGATACCATATTTGACCCTATTTGCTTTTTCATTAATTTCAAGACAGATGCCAGAGGAAAACATAATGTCTGCTTCATATGTTCTAAATTAGTCGGAACATACTAAACAGACATATTTTGAACCAGCTGGTACCCTGCGCATTGCTGACGGAGAAGAAACAATTTTGGAAATATCGTTTGAAATTTAAAATAACTGTCTTATTTAATTAGGAATGATAGGAAGAATAATATTTATTTTTGTATCGTAAATGAATATATTCATTGAAATTGAATAATATTTAAAAGAGAAGTGTAACATATTTTTATTGTATTCTTTTTCATTTTCTTATTCTAGAACTTTAGGATAGAAATAGGTTGAATAATACGGCAGGGCATAAAGAACGAGAAAACAATCATTCATTTTCACATAATCGATTTATGCATTCTTTTAGAATTATAATGTTTGGCGTTCTTTAAGAATTGTGAGAGAAGAAACTATTTTTTGTATCTTTCGTGATTCGTTTAATACTCGTTCGGATTGCTCAATATTAATATTAGAAAATGAGATTAAAATATTTTCTTTTAAAATTGATTAAACACAGAAAGTACATTTATTCCATGAATTTATTGATATAGTTGAATTAATATTTTTTAAGTTAAAATAATGCAAAATTTTTTGTACTCTAACATATCTGGAAAACGCGGCGAGAAACGCGAAAATTTTATTACATTTTTTTAATTAAAATTTCAATCTTATAGGAGTGCTTCCCCCCAAAAACTTTCTCTCATCCTGTCTAATAAGTCTATTACTTTAGAGAACAACATATATAGCATTTACGTACAATAGCTACGAAATATTAACCTTTAGCTTGAATTTAGGACATTTACTGAATCTGTTGTCTCCTTGGCGATTTAATTTGACAATAACACTTAGTTAATCGCAAATGCTATTATAATGCATAATAATTTTTATGTATTACAAAATTTTACTATGCCTATAACCATCCCGCAAGTGCAAGTAATAAATATTCAAAATTTTACTGCAATCCGATGAGTTTTATTTATATAGATGTTCAAGTTGTCTGGAAAAAGGAAAACAACAAACGTACAATAGAAAACCATTTCTTCAGATTGGAGATTATTTTTGTAATAAATTTCCTACAAATATTTATTGGAAACTCATATATTTTTAATACTTCTTCAAAAAAACTAGAAACAAAAATGTTATTTTTATATTAAAAATCTTTCGCATATTTAATGAAATCAGCAACAACCTAGCAAAAATAGCGTCTATAAAATTGGCATCCGATAGGCTTTTTAGTGCAAAGTACTACTTTTTGTAAAGTAGAGTTATAATAAGTAAATTTATTATAATTGTTATAATAAGTAAATTTATTATAACTATTATAATAAGTAATTTATTATAACTATTATAATAAGTAAATTTATTATAGCAATTAATATTTCCAAGTATTATTTAAACATTTTGTTTTAATCCTGAAATATGAAATACTCTTTATATTAAGAATTAAAGATACTAAACTAGCCTATAATTAAAGTGAAGATCGCATTCTTATACTAAATAACTGAGTGGTGTCAAGTTTAGGAGTCTAGTTTGAAACACCTACTATTCTAAAAATGGACTGCTGCAAAAATAATTTTTGAAACTGGAAACTGAAAATTGGTTTATAAAGGAAGAATAAAAAAATTTCCTATCTTTGACGTCAATTGCGAAGGTCGTTTTGTTTGGATGCAGCCAGCGTTGCTAAGCAAGGACGTCGGGGTGACCAGAGGCATAAACAAGAAAAAAAAAGCAGACTCAAATAACTCAAAAAATATTTCACGGATGCAAATTTTTCAACTGATATTCAATAAAAACAAACAAGGATTTTAAAGAAGTAATTAATTTTTTGACTGAATTTAAAACACTGTCGATCTTTCCCTATAAGTGTATTGTAAGCGATTTTCTATTTGCTACATTAATTTAAAATAATACTATTTTTCATTTTAAAATTCAATTTTAATATGTTTGTCTGGAGATTTCTACCTAGCATAAAAACTCATTTGAAAGAATTTACGTTTTGCTACAATTAAAATCTGTATTAAAAAATTATATATATATATATATATATATATGGCGGATTTTTACAACCCAAAGGACGGATTTCGCTTTGAAAAGAAATTAAATCAAAATAATCATAAATTGCAGTTTATGGACTACTCACTTAAAGGAACAAAAAGGAATTCATTTTTTTTTCCCTTGATTCTATAAAGTTTACTTTCTAGCTCATTTCTGACGTAAAAAACACACCTTCTAAACGGAAAAAAGCCCAGTAGATATACATATTTTTGGATTCTTCTCTCTGGTTATTCGTTATATATTCGTATCAAGTCCTGGATCGCAAAATAGCTGAACTGAAGATGAAAAAATAGATCTCAATGTAGCTTAATTGAAGATGAAGAACTTTATTGACATTTTTAAGGGGCACGTCTCAAGACATGGGCTTAAAAGCAGGGAAGGCAATATGATTGCATTGTTCGAATTGCCCATTCTATAGTTCGAGTGCACTCACTTTTAATACAAACAGAACGTTAATGTAGAAGGCAAGATTAATTTTTTAAAAGTTATTCTACTTTATTTTACCATTCTTTGATAAACCATAAGCCGAATTCCAACGACCTGTCCATCCGAAAGGCGAGCCACGCTTACCTCCCTCGACCCCTCCTGCGGTCTCCTGGGCTCCTTTGATGCCGGAACATTTTACCGACAAATTGTCGTAGCATTGTCGCTCCTTTGATGCCTGCACATTTTACCGACAAACTGTCGGTAAAATGTGCAGGCATCAAAGGAGCCCAGGAGACCGCAGGAGGGGTCGACGGAGGTACGCGTGGCTTGAATATCAGATGGACGCGTTGCAGGAACTGGAGTAGAGACTAGCAACTCCGACCCACTCGAAGGCACAAAGAAAGGCTTGGAAGAACGGACTGCCACAATGGAAATAAGGGTGGGAAATGCGGTTGAGTCCAAAGGGCCATCACCAGGTCACGGTCACAACCCCCGATAGATTTTGGTTCATTACATTTACCATTATGTTGTATAATTTGTGTACAAAGAATAATAACATTGCTGCATTATAATTTTGTTTAGAATGTTAACCGTTTTGATTGCATTTCATTAAAATTTATTAAAAAATTTCTTATTTCTCAAAATATATTTTCAAATTATTTTGTTGTATTTATAGTATCTAGAATTATAACTGACAATACAAATAAAAAACCATAGTTTTAAAAAATCCAATTTTTCAAAATTTTTCCTTCGAATGTAGTCGGATACCTTGATACACAAATGCAAGAATAATGAGCATATAATTAAAACCTCTTTTCCATTGCGATAGCCCGGTGATAAGATCCATTTTGAAACCATAGAGATCAAGTTAAAGAACCGCCGTGTAAGCTGATCAGTTGTACGTTTGTATTGGTAGAAAATTATTTTTTTACCAGTCTCCCACTGATGTAGTGAGGTATAAAATTATGAGGTCTGACCCAAAATAATTCTAGTGCTGCTTTTAAAAGATATATTATTATAGCTAAACTAAGCTTGGAAAACTTTTAAACTAAAATTTGACACAGTACTGCAACTATAGTCACAAGATACTATTTAAACTAGTTATTTAAACCTTATGTTTATGAATAATCGCTTTTGAGTACATAAGAAAGTACAAATCCACAAACGGTCAGCTCCTTGACAAATTTGGTTCTAATTTGATATGGATCTACATTATGAGTTTCGAACCGGCGAACCAAGTTTTATTCATTTAATTGCATATATTTGGTATCACGTTTCACACAGTTCAGAAAAATGAATGGATTTTGTTCAAAATCTGTTAGAAGCTTATAAACTTGATCTAAATATAATATATAAAATTCCCTCCGCTTAGTTTAAAGTGTTTTTGAGTTATCACGTTTGCAGGTAGAATATAGTTTTAAAATTGCATTTTTCAGATTCAAGGACGTTTGAAATTACGGATTCGACAAAATATGAAATTCGAATTTTTTTGACAATTACGTTTTTTTTTTTTTTCTTATTTTTTTTTTTTTTTTTTGCGAGGAAGCAATAAAAGCAATAAAAATATGAAACAAAATTTGTGCAAATGATTTTAAAACGAAGTTGTCCTTATTGATGAAATCGTTGCAATATAAACTGTAAAGAATTTTTCATCACGATATTCTAATAAGTACTTAAATGAACACTACAGATGTGTTTTTTAATATATGATGGTTTATTTTAATATTTTAGAATGTTAAAAAAATACACATCAAATAAAATATAGAATACAAATTTCATTGAAGATCAAAATCTCAAGTTATGTTTAAATTTTTGAAAGAATTTGAATTCACAGATTTCTGATTTTATTTAGTTAGATCATTAGCATGGTCATTCAAAAGAAAGGATTTCATACTTTTTTCCAATTCGAAACTGTTATCAATAAAGAAATTTATTCCCTTTTAATAATTTTTGTAAGAAAATTAATCTTTTTTATCTTCAATAACTGGAATTAATTTTATCCATAATTTCTTACATTTCAGAATATTATACTGGTTGATTTTTTAAATTTATTTATTGAGAATGAAAAACCTGCATAAAAACTAATTAAATTTTTTTAAAATCATTTGTACTTGATTGTCAATAAAAATTGGTTACATGTTTTCAAAAGAGTATTCGACTTCATGAATAGAATTAAATTTAATATCATACAGGCTATATTCAGATAAGATTTCATTTTATCCTCTAATTTTGATGTCTTTATGATATTTAATTAAGTATTACGAAATAAAAAAAAAACTTTTAAATTTTTTTTGCAGTAGTATAAAGTGAAATTAGATTTTTAAAGTACACAATATGGTTTTTGTTCAAATATCATCTTAAAAATATTAAGAATTTATTTGGGCTGAACACATTGAAATAAAAAAAGAATACGACATAGGCTAGTTTCCTAATTAAAAATGTGAACTCTCATTTTTCTTTTAATCAAAAAGTGAAAAGATTTTCCTCGTTTTTTTTTGCAATTTTATATTTGTAAATAGTAATTTCATACTGAAATTATTTTTTTCTTCATCGTAAATACATTATTCGAAATTCTAAATAATGATTATAGCACTGTTTGAAGCTTTAAAAAATTGTGTGAAAACTTCTAAAACTCTGGTCAATATTCAAGCACAAGTCTTCTACTTAAGATAATGAAATAAATTAACTCACATTTAACCTTGAATTAATTCAAACTCGGAAACGACGAATTTCAATAAATAACCATGAATTCGTACAATGTCTCTGATTTTTGTATTTCACTCACACATTAATGCTATCTCATCGCAGAAAAGGTGAAGAGCTGGCCAAAAATAAAAGGATTCTCTGGGCGAAGCGATTGCAAATGAGTTGGATGGTAGAGGACCTGTCAAGGACTGATTTCTATTTTATTTTCCACGCGAGCGCATTTCACTAAAACATTTCCAGGTGTTACCACATATTACGAAGAGCAAGTCGGGTAATTTCCTTTCTGGGTCAAGAATTTACGTCAAAACAACTCTTAGCGTAGATCTCAATCTTAGCCCCGAAATGGAACGCGTGCGTTGGACTACTTCGGAGGATTCTTTTGGTGGAAATCGAGCAAAATAAAAATGCCAAGACAGGTTTTTTCCTCCCATAAACAATTGCTAAAAAGTGCTTTAGTTGTAAGTGAGAATGAATTCAACCCCTTCCCTCTTAAATATATGATGATGGTAATGCGTACTTTGTTAAGTTTTTTTCCTTCCATTGTAGGTTTCCATCGTGATTCATCACTTATAGAAATACGAGCATAGACTCTATATTTCACAAGTTTTCCACTACATTGATTTCATAATTTACCAGGTCGCGTCAGATTGAATTGGTGAGAAGGGAAAAAAAAAATTCAGATTTAGTTGCTTGGCTCTTTTGTCTTCAGTCTGTAAATTGCATTGAATAAGTGAACTAAAGCTAATTGAAAAGATCAATGCTAAAAAAAAAAAAAAGAACCGCCGTTTTTATTTAGACTGTCAACTAAAGTTCTTTTACCCTCACATGAATTTGAGACTGATGGCAATTGTTCCAACAGACTTGGTGTTTATGTATAGTAAAGTGGCAGTGCGCTACATAGAGAAATCAATAACAGCGCTATCTAGTGATAAACAATGGAATTAGTTTTCCTATGTGGAAAATGAAGCAAGATGATATCAATTTCCAAAATTGTCGAATTCTTCTATTTAGTGCGAAGATATACCTTGATCGCAATAATGCAAATAACAATGTAGTGGTATCATAATAAGCCAGTAAAAGCCACTAAGCATAGTGATTACTTTTGTATAGGGGATATGTTATACGGCTGCAAATCGTAAGGTCGCGAGTCCGATGCTTGGCGGAGTTCAACCTCCACATTGGCCCAATTCTAGCCAACACTATCGATACAGCAAAGCATATAAAATGGATGTTTGTTTGGCTGCAAACTTCCAATTCTGTGGCGCAACAATTCGCGACTCAGGTGTAAAGATCACTTTTGAGCAAGAAACAACTCGGTGTCTGAGCTGAAGGAGAGCATTTCGAACGTCTTGTTCTTAAGTTTATGTGGGATAGAAGAACTTTAGTGCGCACCCTGTATAATATTCTAATGAGTATTAGATTACTAAAAAGAATAGGGAGACGGATAGTTATGGTAGCGATAATGTGATTCGTTTTTGTATTTGGTGTGGAAACTATCGATTAATAAGTTTAAAGATTTACCTAAATAATAATTCACTTGATGACAAAGGACGTGAAATGCACAGACAGTATTTCTTCAGTTTATTGACTTTAAATGCAAATAATAATATAAAAGGATAATATATATTTATAGAAGAATATGTTGTTGATTTGACGGTAAAAAAGATTAGGTAGCTCATTAATATTAAGATAATTAAATCTTACTTTTATAAATTGAAGATCCATCAATTTTATAAAAGTGACATTTTTTTTATTATTAAATAGAGGCGAGGTCACGATGGCAAAGTTTCAAATTCGGAACCAGAGGTGTTTTAGGTTCAAAACATTCTCTGAAGGACTCATCATGTATACGCGCATTTTAAATCTCGTCAAAAGTGAGATCTCATCTCACTGATATACCGTGGAAGTCTGGTGATGAAATGTGCCGATTTAAATGTCATCCTTGTCATCTGACCAAGCTTCGAAATGATGAGATCCAACCCAAAATATATCTTGCGTTAATTTTGATAGAAATTTGCCCCTTTTACAGTCTTTACATACAATGAAATTGCAAATTTCAAAATGAAATTATTTTAATAAATAATCTAGTTAGATAAGCTTAACTTAAAAGGAGGAAAATACCGTGCACATACACTGATGGAAAAAAAATCCCAACACTAGGAAGAAGCTGTGCTAGATAAACGAAATTTGGTAGGCGTGTTTATACATCTGAAAGATGACGTCGATTCAAATTTCGAGCTACGCGCGTATGTGTGGCGCTAGTAGCGACACTATGAACATGCAAATGAGGTTTGCTTTAAATAAGCGCTGTAAGGTTCGTGATGGTTATTGACAGTTGAGATTTGCGTAGGGGGTTAATGTTAGTCAAGGATGCCTCTGAGAAGACGAAGAAGCCATTATCAACAGGTCACTGAGTTTGAACGAGATCGTGTTGTAGGGCTACGAGAAGGTGCGGACAGGAATGTATCCACTGTGCATAAGTATTGGCGGCAGGGGCCAAGGGAAGGTACTGCCTCAAGAAGACCAGGTTCCGGGCGGCCACGTGGTACTACTGAGAGGGAAGACCGTCGTATTCGGCGTATGGCTGTGGCTAATCGTACTGCGTCTGCAGCTGAAATTCGAGCTGCAGTTGGCACCACAGTGACACAACGAACTGTTACAAATCGGTTACTTCAAGGACAGCTTCGAGCCAGACGCCCTGTACAGTGCATTCCACTGACTCCAAACCACTGCCGTTTGCGACGTGAGTGGTGTCAAGCTAGAGCTCATTGGAGGTCGGAGTGGAGATCTGTTGTGTTTTCTGATGAAAGCCAGTTCTGCCTTGGTCGCAGTGATAGCCGTTTGTTGGTTAGAAGGAGGCCAGGTGAACGCTTGCGAGTGACCTGTCTGCGGCCTAGACACATAGGGCCTACTCCTGGAGTTATGGTTTGGGGAGCAATTTCGTATGACAGCAGGAGCACTCTCGTGGTTATCTCACGCACCTTGGCTGCAAATTTATACGTCAGTCTAGTGATACAACCTGTTGTGCTGCCATTCATGAACAGCATTCAAGGGTGTGTTTTCCAACAGTATAACGCTCGCCCTCATACCGCTGTTGTAACCCAACATGCTCTACAGAGTGTCGACATGTTGCCTTGGCCTGCTAGATCACCAGATCTTTCTCCAATCGAGCACGTATGGGACATCATTGGACGACAACTCCAGCGTCATCCACAACCAGCATTAACCATCCCTGCATTGACCACCCAAGTGCAACAGGCATGGAACTCCATCCCACAAACTGATATCCGACACCTGTACGACACAATGCATGCACGTTTACATGCTTGCATTCAAAATTCTGGCGGTTACACCGGTTACTAATGCACCAACTTTTCACATTTGAAATGATTCTTCTCGCCAATGGCTCTACCTGTGATCTTGAAACTTTAATTAATTAAATATGTTACCTAGATAAATGTATTCCTAAAATTTCATTACTGTACAATAATTTTTTCTTGGTGTTGGGATTTTTTTTCCATCAGTGTATTTTATCTAGAAATGTCATCCAATGGGGTTCTTAATCGTAAGTGAGCTCTTGTGTGACACATTGAACTGAATAAAAATTGGGGAAGGGGTGATAAAGAAATATCAAAACATAAAATTAAAATAAACAATTAATTTATTTGATTTATTTATGAAATAACTAATTTTAGTATCAAAATAAAAACAAACTCCTCTCGGCAAAATAGAAGGCAAAGGTGGATTTCTTATTATCTAAATGCTTTCAATTCTCAGATAAAAACCATCCGTATTGGAGTGACCGTAAATGATGACTTTATTGATATCTCATGATTCAGTATTTACTTCAAAATTAAGTATTTAACATGATCTACATTGCCATATTAAAAAATATAAATTATTATTATCAAATACGTTCAACAGAATCATGCTCAGATTCTGAAATTTTCTAACACTGATTATTTTTGTATAATGTTAACAGGAAATATTTCTGTTCCTTTATTTTTCAATATATATATATATATATATATATATAGTACAATTTTTTTCAATCGTTAATAAAATGCTTTTATTCATCCACTCAAGCACAAACACCATTAAAAAAATAACGTACGGAATGACACTCGATGTTAATGCAGTTTTTTAAAAATATTAATTCCTTCATTAAATTTCGTTAATTTTTAATACTTTAAATAGAGTTTTAGTAGTTTGTAATGAAAACTGGTTAACGGGCAGTAGCTCAAAATGCAAGGATTTCAGCATTTTTCAAGTGAAGCTGAAGCATGTGAGTACAATTCTTGTAAAAATGTGTAATTTTTTTTTGTTAATTATTTAATAAAAAAATAGCTAAAATAACAATTTACTTATATTGACCTAAGTAGGAATTGAATAATTTTTTTTCTATATTACATGTTATTTAAATAGAATTCTCCTCGATATTAAATTTTACTCCATGTGCATCTAAACATTTTCACATTAAGAAAGGAAATTAATCTCAAAAGTTGTTCTTAAATTTAAATATTATAATACAGAATATGTTAAAAATAAACAAAGCTACATTTGAAAGTCACTTTTTAGGCTTTATTTTTAAGCAACTGCTTCTATCGAGAAATTTTTATATAAAAATTATCTGTCTTTCAGAGACGCTAATTTATTTAATTTAATTCGTTTTTGTGACTTAAATAGTAAAGATGTTAATGAAAAATGAAATTTTTGACCCCTTACTTTTATCCTTTTTTTGAATTAGATGTTTATTTAAGAATTCATAAATGATTTTGACTCTCTTAACGGCATATCCCAAGGTAGTTAAAATCCAAAAATTCCATCAAAATTACACTTGTTTTTTTCGTAAGTCGTAGATATATAGATATAATAAAACGTATGCACATATTCGTATGACAAAGCGTAATTACGTATAACAAATAATTATATGCATAAGCTTTTCGTTCTTTGAAAAATAATTCCACATGAATATTATTACGAAGAAACCGACCACAGAATCGGGCTTTCGAAAATTTGTGTGAAACAAAAACTGTTCTATAACTTTTGTTCAAAGACTAGAAATGTTTGAAACTGAATTAAAATTTCTTAGATTGAATTATTTGACGAATTTCGCTCAAAGAATCGATTTATATTTCAAAACATTAGAACTTCTAACTGATAGGATGCAGACAAACTCTTTTAAAAGAATTTAATTCAAAGAAAGATTTTGTAGGATTTATTTTACTTTAACGCAGCATATTAGCGTTATAAATTTTTAAAAACGATTTTTTAATATATAAACCGAATTTTGCTTTGCAACATTAATTACTTTTTAAAATTACTTTTTCAGATCTTTTGCATTTACTCTATAATTTCAGCAATTGACTTACAAATATACCGGTTTCCTTTTAAAAAATACATATATTTCTCTACCAGTGCAAAGAAAAATTGTAGTCATATCAAAAACGAAACTCGCAATCCGTGACAGAGTTTTACTGACCATAACTCAAGGTTTTGCGCGAAGAGGAGCCATTTATTGAGGCAAGAGCGCAGAGGTCTTGATCTCTGGAACTGGGTCTCGTTCCAGAAGGCATCCTGTTTGTTATTTTACTTCGGAACCCGGTTTCTGTGTGAGAGAAAAAGGACGACCTTTTGCATACAAACAACAACGCTTGGATTCTCAATTACCTGCTGGATGCATGTTGATGTCTAACAAAGGTTAAAGGGCAACCATAAAGCTTCAATTTTATTTTTCAGCTAAATAGCAATAGATGTTTTTTTTCCCTGCCAAGATGCTATTAGCTCAACGGCATTTTGAAAGAAATTTATTGTTAATTTGATACAAGGCCTGCTTAAGAGACGGGAATCTTGTTGGGAATAGTTTTCCCTAATTCCAGGTTGTCAGTTAGAATATAAAATAAATAAATAAACCTTTTAAAAGCACATTTATTAGTGGATTGATTAATAGATTTTTCTCATTTTTAAGGTTTTAGACTTTTTTAGCCATTAATTATTATTATATACATTAATGAATCTTGAAATGATCCCCCCCAAAGACATTACCATGTAGTACCACTCACCAGCAGCGGAGAAGCGTAGATAAATGACACCCTAGCATAATTATATTTTATCGTCCCCTGTTATTATCATTAATTTAGCAAGATTAATGGCGACTCAGACATGGTATTATTTTTTCAATTATCTTTAAGAAGCAGCATAATCGCAATAATGGTTTTTTTCAACGACGAATCCCTAAGAGTGGAGCCTCAGCACTTACCACTTTACCCACTACTTCTCACAAGGTAATTAGAGACGTAAAATTTAAGTAAATTGATAGATTAATTGATAAGAAATTCTGAAAAAAGTAAAACTGCATGTTATCAGAGAGAATACAGAACGGAATTATGATTTCAAGACCATATTAAGAAGTGAGGAAAAATTCCATTATAAAGCATGCATTCATTGAGAATTCCATTACGAAAGACATTAGAAAGTATATCAAATGCAAGATTTAAAAAAATGAGTAATTTAGGATTTTGTCGGAATTTTTATTATTGTTTGAATGACTCTGTAAAAAAAAGTTACATCGTAATATTTCAGACTTTCAAAATTGCTTTAAATTACAAAGTAATTACTGTGGTATTTGAACAAATTCAGCTATTACAGCAATAAAATGATGAAAAATACAGAAATAATAATGATTTAACACGCGCTTTAAAAAGTAAAATAAAAGTTTGTGGTAAAAAATTCTTTTTCGTTTTCAAATCCCATTCTATATTATCCTCATCTGCTTTTCTAATCTTGTTAACAGCTTGAAATATTACCCCTATAAGTTTTCAAGGTTTCTTAACTGCATTCCTCGACCCTAAATCAATTAGAGCCCATCCATTTGGAACTTTTCAACAAACGTTGTAAACTGAAGGCATCATTGAATGGAAATAATGCCGAACTGGTCAGTTTGACGGCAAGTTGATCCTCTTATACATAAAACATAACCCAGGATAGGTGTGCGTGAGGCAAACGAATGAATAAAAACTTGCTTATGGAGATAGTTGCTGGACCTTCCCACATCTTTTCTCCAACTAGTAAACAAAATAACAATGAATTTTATGGTAGGAACACACATCATCTTCTACGGAAGTCTTAGCTGCAATGATCACTGAGTATTTTTATGGCCATTAAAGCCAGCAGCAAGATTGAAAGGAAACAACCCGTTGGTACAGGAAATGACTATCCATGTGAGAGATGACTAAAGGACATGTTTTTTTTTCCACATGGCATGAACTACACGGATTATTGACCACAATGCTCAGCAAACGAACATTAAACATAACTATTTTATTATTTTGCATTATTGTTGCCCTTGACTGGGGTCACTTACATGTTGAACTCCATTAGAAGCAATCGATCCAATCGGCTAAAAGTGAGGAGTGATTTGGTAGATACGCAATTAAATTGGATTGGCATCGATTTATATTTTATTCAGTAATTTAAATAATAATATTTTAATATATTATTATTTAATATAAATAATAATATTAAATAATAATATTTTAATATAATAATCATATTTTAAAACCGCGTCTGCTTGTATGGTGCATGTATACTGTATGAAACCATGTATGATTTTCGACATACTACATACATGCAAGGGGAAAGGGATCTTATGGTCACATCGCATTTCAACATTCATCTCGGGGATCATTGAGATGAGTTGATTGAGGGAGAGATTTCATAAGTCAATGATCCCCGTTTTAAACTCTTTGTTCATACATTTGACTTTAAAAGCAAGAATATTTTGCCATTCCAAATCCCCCCCAAATGGGTATCCTGGATATTGCTATGATTTTTTTAAATTGCTCAGTTACTGAAAGAAAGGAATTGAAAATATTCTTAGTTTTAAGTTGTGCTTTTATGAGTTTAAATAACTCTAAAATATATAAAGAGAAAATTCAAGACAGTTTTGAGAAAAATGAGTGTAGTTATTCCATTCCTTAACCATGGCATTTGACGCAGCTGTGGCAAAGACCTCGTATGTATTATAATATGGAACAGGTTCAACCTTTCCACAAGTGAGGAAAAGTCGTTCGTCATTCATCACTATTTTGTTACGGGCATAAAACTCTATCTCGGAGGAATTCTGCCTTTCAGGGATTCCACCTGGCGGTGATTGAAATCCAGAGGAGGAAACTGGACCTGAGAGTGAGATCAGGGGCTCAACCCCTGCCGCGAATGGGGACAGAGAGATGACCCCATTGAAGGTCAGTCAGCAACGAGGACGCGGGCGCAGATTCCACGGAGTGTTTATTCCTCAATCCTTCTGCCCATTTGCACATATTGAAGGTGAAAATAATCAAACATCGTGGGCAGGACCGAACCCAAACATAAACTGAGATTATTATTTCTTATCATCATCAAAAGTATTAAAAAGAGTGATGGACTTGATTAGAGAAATATCTTCATTCCTTTTTGCACAATTGTTTTGCATTATAATTGAAACATTTATTCATTTTTGATTGTTTCTTTTTATTCATTTAGCCTCATCATGGCTGTACCTCAAATTGATTGTATTTTTACATAGTTTTACATTATTCAGTTAGCATCACTTTATTCTAACAAATCTAAATGACTCGTAATTCCACTTTTCATTTAACTTTCAACTGAGAGTCAACTCATTACATTTCTTAGGTGACAACAGTCTAACATAAATTTGTTTCGTAATTATCAAAACAGAATTTGTATGTTCTTGTATTCGTCAGTAGTGCATTTTAAAAATAATAGTATTTACATGCCGCTAATGCCCTGATAAGCACTTAAGCACTTTAATAATCACGATAATTTTGTTAGAGTATTCTTTATATTTTATGAATTTTGAAGATTTATCTACAAAATTATTATTTGGAGACCTGATTTGGAGATCCCTTTCCACTCGATACGAATCGCATGTATACCATATATACCAGTATACTGGTATATATGGTATATTACCATTGGTATATTACCAAATATACCAGTATGTTTCGCTCAAAATGAGAATTTTTCTCTGCACTAAATAAGAAAGCTTATTTCAACCTCGAAGTCATAGAACTTTAGTAAACTTCATTAGGAGACTCTTTTGTAATGAATTCAATTAATTCAGCATATTATTTAACTAAGATTATAATAGGAATCATACCCCTGAATGAGAATTTCTAAAACATTCACAACAGGTAGCTTGTAACTTGACTCCAAGGAGGATGAAATTATTGCATTATTGTATTGAGAGCAATAAAGGTTGCATCAAACAAAGTCCTCAAAAGGGCAAATTATCAAGGTTTTCTTATCCTTGATTGCTGCAATTGTTTTAAATTTATCTCAGTAAAATTTCATTTGGTTTACATGTTTAACAAAGTATGATTATAGAAAGATGTCTGCAGGTTCAGATGATAAGGTAATAAAATGAAATCATCTTTTGTCAAATACATCGATATTAAAATGCATACCTAAGAACTTTATGAAATGTAAACCATTTGAATCATGATTCTGTAGTTGTTGCAATATCAGCAAATATCATTTTTCTTCTGTTTAAAAATAACTTTTCAAAAATCCTTTCCTTTTTAAACACGATTATGCTAAGAACACTTTTATTATTATGTTGCCTCCCTCCTGCATAAAGTTGTTCCAAACAAAAACTATAGGGTTTGGAGAGACAACAATAGATCCCTTTTAGAGCAAAGAGATTAAAAAATTGCAAATTTATAAATTCTCACACTGCAAAAAATACATTAAAAAATGCTTTAAAAAGTGTTCCGAGAATAATGATGTTTAAAAAGGTAAATGCTTCTTGAGAAGTTATTTTTAAATAGAAAAAATGATGATTTATGATATGGCAAAAACTGCAATTATACTTGATCAAAAAAATTGTTTAGTAAAGCATATTCACAAGCAATAATGCTGACAGCATTTTCTCAAGGAAATGTAACAATTTAAAAAAATTACTTTAAAAACAAATTCAATCTAAGAAGTAATAATTACAAGCGTTGATATTTTTTGTAAGAAAGAAATGTTTTTAATTCTCTCGTTACCCATTAAAACCACACAAAGCCAGTTTTCAAAACGAACCTTTAGCAGAACAGAAATAATATCTTTAAATAATTATTCCATGATTCAACAAATGGTCGTGCGATTTAAACGATCTGCAAAGGACTGATTATAAAATAAATGCTACTTGTTGCCATATATAATGAAAAACACAGAAGCAACAAAATTTCGATAATTTTTTTGATATGTTTTCTAATGCTTGTATGATCCAGTCAAATTTGTGTTTTCCATTTGGTATCACGAATGAAATTTATAGTGTCTTTAGAATAGGTTTTGGATCTGGTTATTATTTTTATTGCATGTCTATTAAATAATTTTTGTCGATTGCTCAGTGACATCTCTAAATAACGCAAAACTTTGAATGCGCTTTGATGGCAATAAAATGTGAAATCGATGATTGATATCTTAGTTATTCTGATGATAAAACCTTTTGTTCTTTGAACAGAAATCCTTTAATCAAATAAAAGTGAAAAATGACACAATTTTACACAGATTACATGTAGAGAGAAAGAACTGTTATTTTACAGATAGTCAAAATAAAACTATTCGATGGGTCTGTGGCTTGAAATTGCAGAAATCGATTTCCTCATTTTTGTGTAAACCGAGGCTGCTTCAAGGCAAGCAACATCGCGAGTCGAATCCCATCCGGAAACTGGTTGATTCCCCGATTTCAGAACGTTTGTCGATTTCTTTTTTCTCCAAAATAAAAGAATCGAAGGATTTTAATAGCAAACGAAGAACAGTCTTCAGCTCTTAAAGAGGGCATTTAGACTCGGAGTGAAGGACGATTGATTTTGAATTACAAGGATATTTTTAACTTGAATTGCATAGTAATAATTTCCGTTAGGAATAATGAGAAGTGCTTATTTTTTATAATCAAGTGACATATTGAAATAGAAAAACTCATATAGAAACTCAGTGGTGTTATAATATGATAATACGTAAAATACATTGCTACAATCTAGTTTTGAAATACTTTATTTATTTTTTGAAATGTATTTCTTATAGTAGAAATTATGTCATCAAGAGTTACATAATAGGAACAGCTGCTTTTTTCATATGACTGAATTGACTTTTTTCTCAAAGAAATAAATTGGACGAACATTCTTTCCAATGCAATGGCCAAAGATTCTTTAAAAATTTTCATTTTCATTCCCAATTAAATAGCATAAGCATACAATAAAACTAAAAAGGAATTATTTGCAGGTCATTAAGAAAAAGTTGAATGCAAATATTCTATGCATGTCTTAAACTTTGTGAAATACTCTTATTCATTAATGTAGAACAATTGTTCAGAATTCGCTGGGTATAAATACTAATTCGACTCTATTTTGATCACGTCTTTAAAATTTCATGAAGATTTTCAGCAGAATATTATTTAGTAAAATTTAAAAAAAAAAAGATTTATAAAAGCAAGAAGTTAAAAATCTTTGTACCAGAATTTAACTTAACTATTTCACTTATATTTACTACAATAAATTTCAAGAGATTAATTAAGAAAAATTAGTTAAATTTTACAAGCAGAATAAAATTGAAACGATGTAAAAAGTTATCAATGCAGTAGCGCATTAAAATTTAATCCCAGATAATTATATATATCTGAAACATAAAATTATTAAAGCACTGTTTTATATCTTGATTTTCTAAAACTTTCGCGAGGTTTAAAAAAATTAGAAGTAAACTCTTAGCAATTTAAATCAAAAGTAAAAATATTTTAAACAATAATTTAAAATGTTTTAAAATTTTCAAAATTTTTAAATTTGTTAAGCGAAATCCACAGGAAGCACGTTTAAGTAAAGTAATGTTCCCAAACAATACCTGCTGTAGTAGCTTATAATAATTGATTCTGTGCCAAACTGAAAGTTTACAAAAACTCGCGTCATGGGAAAAGAATGCACCAAAGAAATAGGTTGCATGGATGCATTAAACTAATCCAGCGAATGAATGGATCTATAGAAACGGCACATGACAGCATTAAAGACTGAACATAATAATCTGTGATAGTTTTAAAAGGGAAATGCGATTATTTATTACATGTATTTAAAAAGGCAGCTATAAGAAAACCATTAACTATATTTTAAATGAACAATGAAGTAACTAAAAGAAACAGCATTCATATCAATGAAAGACGCTGAATGCCATATTGAAACGAAATTCCCTTAACTTATGCAAACAATTTTGTCTGCCAAAGGCAACTGCTTCTATAGTACAGAAAAAAAAGACTCTCATTGAATAAAATGACGATGAAAAATGAAACTGGCTTATCGGTCAAACGAGACCACTCCTTGCATTTGAATTTCAGATACTATGTTTATGAGCTGGTTAATGTTCGATCATAACGAGGCCTAAATTAATTGATGGGAAAACGTTCGAAAGCTGAAGTCTGGAAAACTGCTCACGTACTCTTTTATTTTTTTTTTTTTTCCAACGGGTAACTATTCAAATGAATAAATATTTCTTAATTTTTCACTACCATTAATGACTTAATTTGGAATAATTTCTAGGTTAAAAAAGAAATTTGTTCCGAAATATA
The DNA here is from genome assembly GCA_026543055.1 of Argiope trifasciata. Lineage (NCBI taxonomy): Eukaryota > Metazoa > Arthropoda > Arachnida > Araneae > Araneidae > Argiope > Argiope trifasciata. The sequence goes on along the minus strand of JAPMOQ010022596.1, from coordinate 872,579 downwards.
CTTGCCAGTGAAAGCAAAGTTGCTTGCATTGCCGTCCAAAATTGCCTTATCGGTGTTCCATTCATTAACAATTTGAAAAACGTGCAGTTTTCATTTTTATTCAGAAATAATTTTCAGATATAAACAACGCAAAGTTGTATGACTGTGTAACAAAAAAAAATGCATCAGATTTGATAGAAATACATTGATCTATCCAATAATTAATTACAGATAATTAAATACACCCTGTAATTAAGCATATAATTTTGAAAAATGCCTGCCTATCTGTCCACCTATCTCCCTGGATTGGATTGTAGGCATTAACGGATTAAATTGGATGATTTGTCCTAGCTTTTATTTCTTATATTATACTCGAAGCAAATTTTTTTGAGAAGTGATGAAGGATTAAAAAAATTGATTATCAAAACTATTTTCAACATTAAATTTAAGAAAAATGCATGCAACTGAAAAATGGATTTTTTTTTACTTCCTCATATACGAAGTAAAGAGAAAGTATTTTAGTTTGCAAAAAATTGTGATAGATATCTATATATTTGACCTCCCTAAAAATGCCTGTCTAGTCCGTTTATGTGCCTGTGACAAAGATAACACAAAAATTGGTTGAGCCAGACTGTTGAAATATTATGTACAGTCTTTACACGAATTTTGTACATTTCTATCAAACTTTGACGGAAATTCATTTAGAGGAAGTCTGTCGGTCAGGTTGTTTGAATTTAAATAACATAATAACTATAAAACGAAGAGGGCTACGTGAATAGAATTTGGTACTTTGATTTAACATCTATAATGTAAAACCTGTCAAATTTTGAGATAAATGCAATAAGGAGGTGAATGTCCATCAGTTTGCACTTTTAGAAGTATATATATAAGCGAAGCTCAGAAACGCAATGACTTAAATATATTAAATTTTTTATGTGGTTTATGATTACAATAACAATTCTGAGTTAAATTTTGTTTCCAATCTGACGGGTAAAAATGCATCTCAAACACAAATTTACCTTTATTAGAGAGTATGCGCTAAACTTTTGGGGAGACTACTTCCGGTTGAGAGCTAAAAATATTTTTCTACCTATATTTTAAATTATCATACATTAAAGCAGCTGCGTCATTAAAAAAATCACTTCAGCAAAACCGTTTTACACGTTCAAAATCTACACACCATTTCAAATTTGTATATAAACTTTAATTTTTTTAAAAAGCCTAAAACTATGGTTGAATGAGAGTGATGAAATCAGAATAAATCCACAGACTGTACATTGCAGAGTTTTATCATAACTGAAACTAGACCACCTGAAAATAATCCAACCTAAAATGCCATTAGTCCTCCATTGTAGACCGTAGAACTAGATATTGTTGGCACAGAGAAAAAAAATAACATTTTAGCACGCATCTTCAAATATTATTTCATAACATCCACTACCACCACTATGCTATCCTAAACCACTAGTTACCAGTTGACCTTCAGGGTTTTTATTGAATTTTCGAAAGGAAGTATTTGAGATAAAAGCGTTTTGTTGAAAATGGAAGCAAAAACATCTAGCGGATAGAAATAATAATAATAAAGGACAGAAAAGTATTGACTGGTGAGAGTTTTTTTTTAATTTGGGAAAATTTGATAAAATGAGAGCATTTCTTAATTTATTTTGAATATCTGATTTATCGTCTTATCCTCTGAAATGGACAGAATAAGTTATGTCCTTCATCATATGGAAAGTGTTTGTGATGTGTCTTAGTGGGATTAATATGAAAAGTCTTTAAGGAGCTGTCTAGTAAATTAAACAAATAAAATATAATAAATATATAATCATCACTTCAAAGCCCCTTTAATAGCATAAATAATAATATCTATTATTACGTGCATTGTCTAGAAGAGCTTGAAGAGTTACAATAAAAGTAATTTTTAATTTATTACGAAAAATAAAATATAGAAACCACCTATGGGAAAGAGGAAAAAGGTTTCCTTTTGCGTTACATTAAAAAAAGAATTATTCTTTTTTATAAGCACTCATTTTTAGTGATTTCCCTTTAAGTTTTTTGTGTAAGAATAACATCAACATACAGAATACAAAAAATCTTACATCTCTTAAATAAAACAAGGAAATAATGCGAGAAGCAAAGAGTTTTAAGTAACTATGGTAAAATAAGATTTCTTAAAGTAAAAATTTTTTTTCATCTTGGGAAAAAATCCTATTGCTGAAATAAAGCAAAACAAGTTAATATTTAAAAAAATAACTCAATTCCCATGTAGGTCAGCAAAAAAAGTTACTTTACTTATTTTTTATTAAATAATTACAGTTAATATAAATATGTATATACATATGACAGAATCACAATATTAAGCAGCAAAAGAAAAAAAATTCCAGCTATCTACAAGCTTTGCCACTTTTATTTCTAAATTTATATCTTATATGAGAGAAAAAATTTATCCCATATAAAACTAAAATTAATTAATTTATCAAAAAATTATTGATTTTTTCTTCCCTTTCACATGAAAAATAAGGAAATCCTTGCATTTTACCAACTGAGTTACAGCCTTTCAATTTTCCTTATAAACTGCTACAACTCTATTTAAAGTATTAAAAGTGAATTAATATTTGACAAAAAGTTGATTTCGAAACGAGATCTACGAATGGTACATATAGCTACCAAATATCCTTTTTTATTGGTGCGTGGTTTGATATAATTTACTTGTATTAAACACTACTAATACAAAATAAGGTGTTTGTTTTATTATGATTGTTCTTATCTAAATCGGAAGAGATTATGAATGCGAAAAGCCATCATGCACATAAACCACACTCCAGCGAGCACCACGGAAACCCTTTCCACGCGTGAATGGAATCGCTCAAGTGTCAGTATTTATGTTATCCAAGGTGCTTACCAGTTTTAAATACATTAAATTCAATTAGAATAAAACAAAAATCAAAGTAATCACCATTGTACTGCGCGCACGGAAGTGTGGAAGGTGCGACTCAAAAATCCGATTTTTTCCCCCTTTTCCGCTTCAACACCCTCGAGGAATTGTGTTTGGAGAAATGAAATCTTTTTAATCTCTTCTTGTTTTAATCAATGAACCATGAATCAAAATTACTTAAAGTGAATGGGCTATTAAAATTATGGAGGTGAATTAAAATTCCTATGAAAAAATATTTTAATCCTGTATTGGAGATTTAAAATAATAAGTTAAAAGGTCCATCATAGATCTAAAGAGCATTAGATAAACTTTTCAGACAGTTGAACCTTTGTTTCACTAGAGTTATCTAATATACTTGTGAAGATTACAATACTTATCCTAAAAATTCTATATTGTCAGATAAATACGTTGACCTAAGCATTTTGATGTTGTTCATAAGGGAGATTAATTTGCAAGGCTGACTTTAAGCCTGTTAGACATCCGGATTTGTTCGTAAACAATAGATAATGAGGTTAAACATTCTTGTATGGTAACCTTTCCTTCAGATAACCACTCAATGATTCAGATTTCAATCATTAAAATTCTTTTGAAACTTGGGGGAGAAAACTCCGCAGAATTGAAATGCTACAAAATATCAGATTGTTTTCCCTTTTTACGTTTTAATTTGTGAAAATCTCATCATTTATTATATCTTATATTGTTAAAGTAAACTAATATTTTCAATTTTCTTGAATTTTTGACACCTTTTGATTTTACGAGCCAACGAAATTGATAATCTAGACATATACTACATATACTAATCATTTTCATTAACAAATTTCAATCTGTTTCTTTGCAGTAGGGCTTTTAAAATTTTCACTCTTTTCAGTTCCCAGAACTAGGAAAACTGAAACAAATGAAATTTTAATCAGAGAAATTAAAAATTTTCAAATTCTTCCAATTAGCAGCTGAATTCAATGTCCTCCGTGTCAAATTCATAAGTTGATCATGATATGATTGAGTTTAATCACTCTTTTCAGAAGTATTATTTCTCATAGTAATTATATTGGTGATAATTTTTCTGCTAAACTTAAAAATAGCATATACGTTTGGAATCATTTTGAATCTAACAACAATTCAAATCTTGAGCAACAGTTTGAAAAAAAAATTGCTCTTCTAAAAAGAACAATATTATTTCTCATTTCACTTACATTAAAGGAATTTTTTATATATTTAAAAAAGCATATATGACTGAAAGTATTTTAAATACATTAATTAATAACGGGCAATAGTTCACAAGAGTAGACAATAATGATCCGAAACATTGCACCAATATGGTATTTAGATTGTAAGTTGTTTAAATCATAATTATACAAATTATCACTGATGCTTCTTTGCGATAAAATCAACCTGATCTTTTCATTTTCCAATTATTAGGATCAAAAATTTTCAAAAAGTTTGTGTGGTTCTTTTGCAAAGAAGCAAGATTATGGAAAATCTGAAATCAGTTTTCATTAACAGTTAACAAAGTTCCTTCTGTTTTAAATGTTGCGTGCTTAAGTGAAAAGGGAAAGCCATTTTGTATTTTTTTTTTGGAGAAGATGATTAAACTTTCATGGTATAAAATTCATCGTTTTTCACAAATACATTTAAAAAAACAGAAAAATAATTGTAAAAAATTCGTGAAATCTAATCATTTTAATTTCTGAAGATGATGTTGCACATGTATTATGTAGTATTAATATAACATTTAAATATTTAGTTTTGGTAATATTTTTTCTAAATATAAAAAAAAAATCACAAATCTTGTTCCTATTTAATGCATATATTATTTTGGAGAAAAATGCTTAAGATCATACAATATTTTATAATTCAACTGCCTTTAACATTGGAAATATTTTAGACTTTCATTTACGCTACCATAGCAACACCATTAAAAATGAACACCATTCCAACTACTAAGTGTAAAATTTTAAACTTATCTCTGAAATATACCCCGTGTTAGCAATGCCAATGGAGATATCATTATCCAAATAATCAGATAAGGAATTTTATGTATCCATTGTTTTTACTTTTGACTGCTCACGATCTTTCAATACTGTTTTGTTTTAGAAATCAGATTATTCGAGCAGTAAGAGCTATTATAATAATTTCAAATTATCTTTCCAACAACATAAAATTGTTTTCATTTGTGTGTTTTAATATTAATGTAAGGATCATTAACTTGAAAGATATCGCTGGTTGATTTATATCTCACTATTTGCATAAAAATGGCTAATCGAAATCACGAGCGCTGAAAAACAGCTGCTGTTATACAGAGATAGTTTATTTCCTATCTTAAAGCGATTGGCCTTAAAACCACATTGAATCAAAACGAAATTTATCTTTAAAGACAAATAAACATGGTTCAGCAAAATTCAACGATAACTATAGAAACACTTTTTCTCTATCAAGAATTTATCAAAAAAGTTTATAAAAATTTGTATGCAATAAATATTTTGCATAAGTAATTTTTTGTATATTTTAAGATTATCATGTAAAATATTATTATAATATTTTAAGTATATTATGTATACAAATAAGAAAAAAAATAAAAAATAAAGATAAAAAATAGAAGAAAAAATAGAAAGAATAAATAAGGAAAAAAAGGAAGAAAATGTATAAGAAAAGTACATAATAATATATGAAAAAATCGAAATAATAATTTTTGAATTATTAGAAAAAGACTTTGAGTTTAACATTCATTGATATGTCAGGAAACCAATGCTGAAATCATTTGTGTCATACTGAAAGCTTATATGTTAGATATCTAAATAATACATTCTAGGTAGTGATATCCTGTAAATCATGCTTATTATTAAACATTAACTGGTTTTATATTTGTATACATGTAATTTTATAATCGAATTTTTATTCACATATAGCTATAAAATTGCCATATTTTATGCATTTGCATGTTCTCGGCGACAATGCTGTGTTTTTATATTTTTAACTTACTTATTTGATTAATCTATCGAATAATTAATTTCTTTTTTCTCATGATGCCACCTGCTAAGGAGTCTGTTAGAATTTAAATTTCTCTAATATCTCCCTAATATTTAATAACAGTCAAATTTCTCCAATATTTATGACTGATGCTAAAAGGTCAAAAACAATAAAAATTTTATAACAATCAAAGCGCATTTCTTAAAATTGATTTATTTTATAACCATATATACAAGGAATTCTCTGTATATCAATCAAATCAGTAAAAATACGTTCCATATTTCATTATGGTTATTACAGATTATCAATAGAGCGTAATGCGATTCTATCATGAACTGAGTCGAAACTAAATTCACATGTTTCACAACTTAGAAGGAAGAAAAAATTTTAAGAACAATCTGCTTCAAATTTCAAGGCTTGAATGAAGAAATAAATGCATCAAAACATATAAAAATAACAACAAATGCTCAATAAAAATGTATAAGGTATAGGAAGGAAGGAAGTGTTAATTACTGCCATAATATTCTTAAAGAAAAAATCCACATTATTTTGTTGCCTCTTGTGAAAAAATTATTCACATTTTATTTCCTTGTTTGCTAAACTTGATTATTGGAAAATCCACGGATATTAGGGATTGTGTGTTTGTAAGAAGATACAAAAAAAAAAAACATCAACTAAAACTTCAGTCAATAAAGTTTCTTTTCCGATGCATTTAAAAAGAAGTCACATCTTTGCAGTAATTCAAAATTATCAAAAAGAAATGTCCAGAAACAAAATCTTCACAAAAAAATAAAACTGGGATTTAAAGCACAGTTTTTATTAAATTTATTTTTTGAATAACATTTTCAATTTATTATCTGAATAACATATTCAATAAAAACATATTTTTAAAACTCTTTTTTTATTATTATTACTTTCTCTTATTTTGCTTTCAACAATAACATTTTATTTCAACTTATATTTCTGTCGATATAAAAAGTCGTTAACTTATGTTAAGAATAATTCCTTTTAATGGACCGTTGTCATATAAATTCACCGTTAAACAAATTTCATCTAAGTGTGAAGATGTCACGAATTTGAAAGGCGCAAACAGTCAAAATGCAGCATTCCGCTGTTGAAAATCGGGCTCACAGATCTGGTTTATAAGCTCTGCAATTTCCGCTTTCTTGATTTACTGCCGCTTTCTTTGGGGACAAGGTCTCGACACCAAATGTCATATGAGCGAGATTTTCCTGCTAGGTACCACTTACCAGCGTTTGTGCAACTTGGGCGTGTGTCGAATAGGCTCCACAGGACGTGGGTAATAACAACAAAATACTCGCCCTGATCATGTGGATGGAAAAGTTTCACATAAAAACTTGATTTCCTTATCGAAAAAATAGAATCGTAGATTCATCTGTCGAATAAAAAAAAGACATTTAGTACCTCACCCGTATAATCAGATGGTGGAAGAGAATTTTCTGGAAAAGACACTGTCAACTATTAAAACAACTTCTTCGGCCTTCAGTTTGAGAGACGAAAAAAAAAATCTTGCGTTTTAAGGTTATTCTTGTTGATATTATAATTACTTTAATCAAATAAAGAATAATTATTTTTTTAATGTTTATACTTCGTATGTTCTAGAATCTGATTTTTCAGACGCGATTCATTCAAAGCTCAAAATGGTAGCGAATCATCAGAAAAATTTTGAAACACCTAAAACTTCAAACAACTAAAATTAACTTTAAAATGTGAAAATATAATTTATTTCTTTATTAAAAGTAATAGGAGAAACTGCTTCATTCAAAGAATGAGGGATTTAATAAAGTAAGGATTCCAAGAGAAATTTAGGCCTCTTTCTCGATTCTACTGTACATGGTTCAATCGTTTGCCACCTGTTTCAATTGAAAATTCGAAAACTGTTTCTGTCAAGAGTAAAGAATTCTTCTTATTTCATTTTTAACGACAGTTTATTAATTTATTGTATATTTTTAAATGTTGTACAAATTAAAATAGACAGCTTTTTTCGAAAGTATTCGCTTTGTTTTTACTTAATCAATGCACTTAAACTCTTACTGAGCCAGTCTTTTTTCTTTTTTACCAATTTGTGTACGAAGTATATAGAAAGTATTGCAATCAAGAATAGCTCGAACTCGAGATTTTGACAAATGTCAGTATTTTAGACCTCCCTGAGATAAAAAAACATGCTGTTGTGTTTTTTTAAAAAAAAATATGTCTGTTTGTGAAAAATATACTCAAAACAGCTTTGAGCCATGCCTGAACCGACCAGAAATAAAAATAGCCAGACATGAAACTTGATACAGGTGACACCAAATTTTAGATTTCAATTTTTCCTACAACATCAAATTTGTTCCTTACTCTAAATTTGTAGATTTCTTTCTAATTTCAGTTAAAATTTGTTCAGAGAAAGTCTGTCTATCCGGTTGTTCGAATATAAATTAATACGATAAATATAAAGATTGTTAGATAGATAAAATTGGCTGCATAATTATTTTACATTTATAGGGTAGGCACTTTTGGATCAAATTCAACAAGAGGTTGAATGTCCTATATTTTCAGAATCAAATAAACATGATATATCATAACTTAAATCTAACAAATGTGGGACATGATTCTGTCGTTATAATTGTAATTCTGTGTTGAATTCTGATTCCGATCGCTATGAAAAAAATGTATCTAAAACGCAAATTCAATTTTTGGGTACTATTAACCGTCAGCCAGGGATTAATCGCCGAAGATCACATGACAGATTTAAAAATGACAAATTCAACCCAGAGATTAATATTTCTTATTTATTTTACTGCAATGACATGCAGGATGTTCTCTGGGATAACACTTTTATCAGAGAGTATGCGAGAACGTTTTGTGGAGACCACTTTCTTTGATTTGAATTATATAGTTTCAGTGCCTCATCTAGAACGGAAGCGATGCAATAATAATTTTTCTTATTAAAGTAATCTTTTTCAAGATTGATACTCTCTGAATCTTTTGATCTATCTAATGGATTTTCGGCAAAAATGAAGTATTTCAAATCCCTTCAGAAGTGTATAGAAATTTGAATCAAAATTTGCAGCAAAGCACGACATTCATATCAACGGGCGTATCATGTGATGTATCCATGCAAACATGTTCATGGGCCATAACTCTATTCTTTTTCATTTAAACTCTTATTCTAAAGAAATGGCACGCTTCTGCCTCGTTTTTTCTTTAAACCCTCTCGCTATAACTTCTGATTTCACTTGCACTTTTTCTGACTCACTGTTCTGACGGGCAATTAATTGCGTGGGCCAACCAGCTTAGCGTCCAACCCATTGCGAAGACACTGCTTAGGTGTCGGCGACGAGGAACAAAAACTGCATTGTTTTAAAATTCTTGACACACATTTAAAGAGAATTCAAGGAAAGTGAAAGGTACAAATAAATTTCCTGTTGGCTAAAATGATAATCTCGAGATCATATACTAAATAGAGTTTTTTTCCCATTTTAGAAAGCGCTAAAATTGATGACATTGTTTCAACATTTCTTAATGGAGCGTTTTGCTTTTTTACTTTCCTTGTCTGAAGCATTCTTTTTAATCTGAAAGTTTCGGCACCCAAACAAGAAAAAGAAAAGGAAAGATTTTTTTTTTGTAAATGGCATTGTATAAAACATTTTTCTTTTCTCAATAGTAATGCTTAGAATAAGTATACAAATTATTACTCAAACCATTTTAATCTATGTAAAAAATTCGAATTTGGCTTGTTATTGCTAGTTTGAAGTTGTTTCAAACAATTAAAAATTATTTTATTACTTTATTGACTTTTTTTGTTAGCTGGCACACATTTCTATTGTATATTTTTACATTTTTTTGAAAAGATTAACTTATTTCTTTAAAAATATAATATCGTACTATTATATTAAATATTATATCTTGTATTTTTTATGGTTTTCGAGAAAAACCAATACCCTTATATGTTTCTTATTTTTAATAATTTTGAAACAAATGATATTTTTACTTATTACAAGACATTTTTGAATAGTTTAATTCAAATAAAAATTTCGCTGAAGATAACATGTCTGATTGCCAAATAATAAGAGTTCAGATTCGTAGTCAGTTAGCCTATGGAGCAAATCCACAGAAAGTGCAAACTAATATACAGTTAAAAACAGCTGATCAGCACTAGTTCAGATTTATCTTCAAACAGTTTCAATGAACAGATTGAAAGTGATAATAACAGTTTCAATAAACAGTTTGAAAGTGGTTCAATAAACAGTTTGAAAGTGGTTCAATAAACAGTTTGTAAGTGGTTCAATAAACAGTTTGAAAGTAGTTCAATAAACAGTTTGTAAGTGGTTCAATAAACAGTTTGAAAGTGGTTCAATAAACAGTTTGAAAGTGGTTCAATAAACAGTTTGGAAGTTTTTCAATAAACAGTTTGAAAGTGGTTCAATAAATAGTTTGAAAGTGGTTCAATAAATAGTTTGAAAGTGGTTCAATAAACAGTTTGAAAAAGGTTCAATATACAGTTTGAAAGTGGTTCAATAAACAGTTTGAAAGTGGTTCAATAAACAGTTTGGAAGTGGTTCAATAAAAAGTTTGAAAGTGGTTCAATAAAAGTTTTAAAGTGAGACTTTAATGAATGAATATGAGTATCAAACAAATGATATCCATATAGAAACATCGACAATAGTTCAATTTTGGAATATCCATTGTTATGAGGAAATGTATCAACTATTTCATATCCTTAAAGCATTGACTTCAGAATAAAAAAGAACTTCCATTTCAGAATTTCCGCTCTTTCCTTTAAGTAAATGAAAAACTGGGAGTTTCCTATTGACTAATCTATCATTGGCTTAATTAGTAAAGTCTATTGGTCAGAGATTGGTAATATGTTCCTTTCGTCAAAGAAACTTAGAAATTATCATCTAAAATAGAAGTCTGGCTTTAGCACCAGAATAGGAAGACGAGCCATTTTCTAAAGAGGTTTTCAAGGAAAATGAACGAGGAGTATGTTTTAATCGAGAAAATTCTAAATTAATCATTTCGACCATACATTTTTTGCCAAAATCCTTCTACTTAAATTCCTTGAAAATGTTTTGCCTTGTCCATGAACATTGTTAGACCCCCTTTAGCAACTGGACAGCATAACCTAATATCATAAGGCACAAATTAAGAAACTTATAAATATATATTTACTCTAATTGTTGAAAAACAAGAGCTAGAGTATACTGTGAGGTATGCTGACCCAGCAGAGGCCATGTGGGAAACTTGTTGAGGCCGCCGAAGAGCAACCCCACTTAACATGAAGGAGGAAATGACATGACATTGGACCCTTCCAAATGATAAAGAACCCTCTAGATAAAATGCATATTGGTACAGAAAATAATTTAAAAAACATTACACATTAAATTATGAAACATTAAAATGCACAAAGTACATTAAATGAGTGTTAACTATTTACATTAGGAGAGAGTTAAGTACAGAATATTTGACAAAATGTTCCCAAAAGGAGATTTAATGATTGGAATTTTTAAGAGTTCTTCGACTTTAAGACATGTCTAATTTCTTGGCCGTATGAATCTGTGTTCTCGTCACAGTGCACAGGCTGTGATCACTTCGACGCTACACTAACAAATCGAACTTCAGTCAAAGAAAAAAATGCACCATGGTCGATGGTTAAGATAAAAATGACCCTCAATACGATTATTTTCAATTGACGTTATACCACAAACTAGCAATATTTCAAAATATTTTCAACCTTATTTCCATAGAAACTCACATACATTTCATCCCATTGTGAGCGAATTAATTTGACCAAAAACAAGAAAGAAAAAAACTGAGAGAGATATTATTTTAATAGTAATATATCACGCAAGATTCATGCCAAGTTTTTATTCTTTTAAGCCAGATGAGATGCACAAAAATAAGGATGAAACCACGTCGTTATTCGAATTAGTTCATAATGATGACGAGTCTTCAATAGACCCGCGAGAGTTGCAATCATGTCATCAGTAGCATCTGTTTTCGCTCTATATTTCGCAATTGCTTCCACACATTTCATAATTGCGAGAATGAAATCACCCGAAACCTTCTTCCTTCAAGTATTTGTATGGAAACCTTTTTCCTCCATTTTAGCTTGAAAAGGGAGAAATGAATGGCGGGAATTTCTATTTCTGTTCGATCCAGACCATCCTCGACGGATCTTATCAGAAAAAAAGACAGAAAACAGTAGGCGAAAAAAAGGGCCATGTTTTTTTTTCTTCAGCCCCAAATCTTCGCATAATCAAAACGCACAAATGAGGCGTGAAAGGCAGACACAAAAGAGAGATCGTTCCAGCATCCATATCTTTTGGAATGCTTCAGTTGGTGTGAGATTGAGATGTCTGATGATTTCTGACAAATTCTGAAACTCTCGAATGAAAAGCCAGAATGAGCTGTTTGTTTAAAATTTTAAAAAAATATTTTAAAATAACTTCATAAATAAAGGAAGAGAAATAGGTATTAAAGCTTCCTTTATTTTCCAGAATATCACAAAAGTTTTTCGCTGTAAATAACTAATGAAATATCTACAGTTTCTTTCCAAATCGTTTTCTAAAATGGATTTGTAATATTATCAACATGGATTTGTAATGTTGATAATAAGTGAGATACATTTAAATATTATTTTGCGTAACTTTTCAGATTTTTCACTCACAGATGAGATTATAAATAAATGGAAAGTGCTATTTGGCTGTTCCTTTTTGCATTAGTAACAGTTTTAGATCTCCGACCGATTAAATAAATTCATGGTGTTAGCTGAAGGAGATAAATCTCGATTGGTTCTTTTTACTTTTTGCTTCTGTGCTGAAAACAAAACGCAGTGAATCGCACTAAATAAGGTAAATTAAATAGTGTCAATACCCTTCTATGAAAATTAGCTACATCAGATATCGATATAAGAAACTGATACATGTTTAATAAGCATTTTTTTACTGCTTATAAAAAAAGTTATTTCCTCTTCTGAGAAATAGCTATTTTAATATATTCTTTTTTAAAAATCTGTCAATACTGTCAATAATTTTTTTCTATAAGTAATCATATTCGAACACATGCAATTTTCTTTTAATAGAATCGAATCAAGATAGAGCTCGATTATGATTCAACAGCAGAGTTCAGAGGCAAAAGTAAATATTAAAATCAGGAAAATGAGAAATAATTAAAACTAATGAGGTGCAATACATGTCAAGTGCACTTAACTATTTTAAATTTGTATCGCGCATCGTGTCTTTTGTATTTAAATTTTTTTCTTGTTTACCATCTGTCTTGACGTATCATGTCTTGATGATCCATGTTTTTTTAACGAAAGCGTTTCAATTTATTCTGATGATATTGATGATTATCAATTTATAAAACGCATATTATTATTATTATTCGGGAATCTGAACAAATTTAATGACTTCACTGAAATTGATGCAAAGGGATCAAAAATTGGTGCAAAAAAATGCGAAACATGTGTGACGGCAATTGTAAATAGTTTGAGAACTAGTAATTTTAATAGATTATGATTCGGGATAAAGGCTTCGCTACACCATCTTCTATCTGAATGCTTCGCTTGAATTTTATCTCTGCATAATTACTATAAAAGTTTCCCCTTGAAATGGTAATTTCCTCAATATAGGAACTCGGCTTATTTTTATTATTATTTTTAGAGGATCTGACGAATTTAATGACTCCAAAATCATCCACCTTCTTATTCTTCTTGTATACAGTCGACCACCCCGCTACCACTAAACGTAGCAACTTCGACAGGATTTGTTGTGGTCGACTGATGAATAAGTATTGTCCAACCTTACATTGACCGATCAGTCAAACTAAGATTCCTTTCGATGGGAGAAAGACAATAAAAAACTGTCTTTCTCTTTATCTGCATATTCTCAAACAGTTGGAATGAAACTATCAATATTTAACATTATATCCTTCAGGGTTTTGAGATGACCTGGTACCCTCAGAACTGTACTTAAATCAGTATTTACAATCTTCAGGTTTTTCCTTCACTCTGAGACCTCTATACATTCCATTAAATAGTGGTAAATCGTGCTAATTTCTCCACAAAGGCATTTATTTTCCTGCTCAAAATTATCCACCATAGGCAATGCAAAGTGCTCAAAGAATGATGTAAGATTTCTATTATTATTACTAGTTAAAGTAGTTTTTTATTTACAACGATAATGTTTTTTATTGGCTATAAAAAATTACGCAATTTCTAACTCTGGCTTCAATGTATTTACAACGACAGTGTGAAACTAAGAGTTAAGTTATAAATCTTAACTATAACTCTTCTTATAAGTATAACTATAACTAACTTATAAGTATAACTCTTCTCAAAACAAATAAATCTTTGTCAGTTGATGTATGTGATTACTAATTATATTGTCTCCTTGAGGATGTTTTTGCTCAAAAAATTAAGTTGGAATGCCAAAATTCAAGAAAATATCTCATATTAAGCAGAGAAGCGGTCATTTATAAGTCGTCAAACGTATTCGAGGAACAAAAATTAAATCTTTGAATAAAGCTCATAGAAGATAAATTATGGCTTTACCATTCGAGGAAAAAGAGTGAACAAATTTACCAGATAAGTACGGAAAGAAGCTAAAAAGAAAAACGCAAAGTTACTTTTAATTTATGTTTCAGTTATTACAAATTAGCTCCCTGGTATATTTATTCTTAGATATACATAACAAACAGTTCTGCCTCATATTATTGCTAAAAGTAATTTTCCATAAACCAAGACGATAAGTAGAATGCCAAAATTCTTGAAAATATCAAACGTATATGTTCGATGGTAGGTCTTTATTACTGAATAATGTAATGTAATCAAAGTGGTCATTTCAAATCAACTTTACTGAAAATTTGGTTTTTCTATCAGCAGCTTAATAACATAACCCAATAACATTATTATGAGGTTTTCGCGATATTATGCATTATTAAGAATTGCAAACAGTATAACAGAAATGTCATACAATATCTTATACAATATAAACTCGGTTTATTTAGGTTTAAAAATATTTCTTTATTTTAAAAGTCAGAATATTTTTCTTGCTAAGAAAAAGGAAGATATAGCTACACTGTAAAAGAGAAATGGAAAGCACATCTGAGACATGCAACAAAAATTTCTTTTCTTTAAATTTATGTCAAGAACCGTCCTTCAAATTTACATCAAAATGTTTCATGTACTTATTTTTACAAGTTTATTCCTTGTTTCACAGTTTTCTTTCAAAAATATTTTAATACTCCTTTCAGATGGATTGGACGAAATCGAAATGTCATATAAATTTAACTACAGGGATTTATAGCTACAATTTTATACATAATATAGCATGGAAAATCGTTATACAAAAAAAAAAGACACTCTTTTTCATTTCAGTAAAATTTAAAATTCTAATAAAATCATGAAATGCATTCAAATTTCAGCGATTATTTTTCTTAAAATGGTCTATTGTTTATACAAGAGTAATTCAAGTCACATGCGACCGGTTTTTTTAACTTGTTATAAAAAATAGCACACAAATCCAACGAGTTTCGTTATTTCATTTAAATGATAAGAACAATAATTTAATTTTGATTGCATTTTTTGCATTATTTTATGACCCAAGTAGCAAAAACTATCTATTGTTTTTTATTATCTGAAAGCAAAATTATACCTCACGTCTCATTCGCTATACTCTACGAACCATAAGCGGGTGAACTAATTGTATATCATAAATGCATTGTTTGGGAATGATGGTTGCCAACTTTTTGAAAGCTGTCATATCTATGCCTCACAAATCATTCTCAATAGAGGTCTGCTGAATGATACTGCAACAAAAAAATTATTTTTCAAATAATAACTGATTAAAAAATAATCGATACATTTAATTTCGTTCAAACAATGTATAACTCTATATCGCAGAAATGTTGAATCTGGCAACAAAATAATGTTCCAGATGTTCCAGAAAAAAATGTTCCAGAAAAAAATGAAACATAATTAAACGATTATTCTAATGTAAAAATAAAAAAAAAATTTTATTGCCCTATTGGCATAAAAACTCAAAAATAGAGTGTCTTTCATTTTTTGGCAATTATTTAAATGTTATTTTTTTCAAAAGATAGCATATAGAATAGAAACTGTTGCTTACACTGAAATTTACTACTTCGATTTAAATAGGGAAATAAGATTAGCATAATCCGCTCTCTCTGCGTTTGTGAAAAACGATTAACTGATGCATACGATGTGAGAAATAATCGTGAAATCTTGCATTGTTGGAAAAAAATGCAGAGCTTTCAACCTTCACGGACAAATAAACAAAGTGATTCAATTGTTGCCTCACGGACGAGGAAAAGAAAGTTAAAAAGGCGATTAAATTGAAGTATTAAAACAGCTAAAAACACAGTTTAATGCAACAAGAAGCGGAAAAAGAAATTTCATAAAAATGTAATAAATGCATCAGAAAAAATAGATTAATTTTTTTAATATAAACTAACTCTAATATAATATAGCTATTGTAATTTAAAAACGTGGAAGAAGGAAAGTACTGGAAATCAAATTCCAAAAGTGATCAGATATTCTTCTTGTCAAATCGGAAAGATGTAAGCATTGAAGGGGAGGAGGGATATTAAAGATGAAAGGAAAGGCTCTTTGGGTACATCATTTCAGTGGTAATTTTTATTTTTAAGTGTGATCTATATCATTAAAGCAGAAAGAAATTAGACAACAGATTTTACTCCAGTCCCTAAAATCAAAACCTATAACGGTCCTTATTAAAAAAAGATGTAAGATGTCTTTTTACACGATTTATCTAAGAAAAAATAAAGATTTCTGAAAGTAAATAAAACTTCGTAAACCAAGGAACTAAATTTAATTCTGTCGTATATCCTTATCAATAAACATCGATTTTTTTCGATTTAATATATATATACAAAAATATATATATATATATATATATCAAATATGGTGAAAAAAATTTCTTTTTCTCGTGCTAAATCAGAGTGACCATATTCTAAATGTCGTAAAACCTGAGAATAATTTTTCAAAAGCCAATAATTTTATAAATCTATGTAATTATAGATTTAATGACTTCTTATTTAGGCCAAAATCATGAAATAATCCAAGACAAAATGTGAAAAATCGAAATTGTTCAAGCTGATCCAGGACTTCCAATCACTTTAGATACATTTAAAAAAAGCTAAAATAAACAGCTGCATTTTCATAAATAAATCATTGAATACCGTTGCTTCAAGGTCATACTGATTTTAGCCAACTCTATTTCAAGTTAGTTAATGACCATTTGCTAAAAGTATCTAACCATTCAAGCAACCACATGAACCTGATTTTCACCCCTTTCGTAGGCGCCTGACTACATAATGAAATGCAAATAATCTACGCGTGGAAATTCAAGAAATGATTCACACAATTGTCCTCGACATGACATTCGCTGAGAAACCATCTGAATTTCAACAGCCTTACAGTTAAACTCCAATATTATTTGATACAATTACCTTTATACGATGGGTTTTTTTTTATCTTGTTTGATACTAGTACTTAGTTCAAAATACCGATTTATATCTAAATGTAACATGACTAAAATTAAATGTATCTTGTGTTTATTATGCATATACAAATTCATCAGAGGAAATAATTGATTCAGTATTAATAGCAATATTTTCTAACAACGTTAAACATATATAAGTTAAATGCTAAAGTTACTAGCAGAGTTAAAATTGTCGAGAATATTCGTTCTTAAATCAACAAATTTAATAAAATTGGCTGACAATTTATTTAAATTTCTGACAAAAAAGGAACAAGTAAAGATTTTAGAATAATAAATTCCATTTGCAAAGGTTAGGACCGATGAGAAATAAATCAAATTACAAAATTCTAATTATCAGACAGTAATCCGAATTTACAGTATAATTTCCCAACCAAACTTAATTTATTCTCCTTGACGTTTGACTTTTTAGATATCTCACCTATCTCCAATTCCAGTTCATACTTTTTTTTTCTTCAAATTAATATTTATGATATTTGCCGTTGCTTTTCTTTAGCTTCAACAACAACAAAAAAATGATAAACATATAAATTTACTAATGCAGTATTCTAGAATAATTTTAATAGAATAAAAAATAGGAATATTAAACGCTTGAAAACGCTTTTATGAGATTCTTATCATTAAAGTATCGTAACAGAAATTCCAGTACTTAATAAACATAAAACCTGTAAAAATTCAGCGATCTTGGAAATAATTTTTTGTAGACAGGTATTTAGTGACTTCAGGAAGGAACGCTTAAAGCCTCTTAAGATAGCGACTCATTTGATGGCAACATCTAATCAATTTTACTTTAAAACATTGGGTCCTCTGAATTAAATCATACAGAAGATGCATTGAAAATACATGGATCAGCCTTAAATAACAGCCGCACTGTTAAATCAATTCGTAATTTTACTACGTTCTGAATGAACTTCAGGCATAAGTTAAAACTCTCCAATTCCAACATGATACTTCTACATATTCCATTGATTAGAACAGCAAATCGAAGACCTGGCCACTCTAGCAAGTCTTGGTAAGTCCCCCATGGCAAGTTGGAAACAAACTTGAAGAAGATGCCTACCTGAGATTGCTTTTCTGCACCATCCTGGAAAGCTGATGGGGTAGATCAAGAACGACTGACGAACGAAGGATGGAATCAAGTGTCCATGCTGGAACAAAATCCACGAGTTATTCACGAGGAGACACGGAGGAAGAGAGTGCCGAACAAAAGGCTCATCGAGTTCGACTGACTGGTTATTCTGGAGTTGAAGAACCGAGTTTTTTTGCTGCTGTTGTTGCTGTTCGTGCTTGCCTTTCCTCCACACACGGTGGCCTCGTTTCTGCGTCGGGGAAAGGATTAGATGTGGAAAACTAGTTTCTTTCTCTTCACACCAAGACCCGCTTTTCGGTTGACCTCATTTCGCCTCCTTTCGCTCTCCTCCCTACGTTGGAAAATGGGATTTCGAACAGGCTCCGGAGGGGAGGTTTCGGAGATTCCTCCTGAGGGGTGGGCTCGAAAGGGAAAACCAACCTTCTGGGTACAGCTAACCTGGCACAGAAGCGAAGATTCCCACGTTCCAAAGGGAAGGCATCGAGATTTTAGCTTGCAAAAGCAAGAAAGATTATGCGCATCCAGGTTGATTTTACAGCGGTTATTGAAAAAGGACGAATAAAACATCAAAAACATACAACAAGTAAGAGTGAAATTCGGAGTTCTGAACATTCCAGTGCAATCGGCAATCTCCACAAGAACGGCATTAACAACAAGGATGATGAAAAGATCTTCTGTTCTATTTTCTTCTTCTTTTTTCTATATATTTCCTGATCACCGAACATGGAAAGTTCCTTTCCGCGATTTGATAATCAATTCTGCAAACTGACATGCTCTTTTTGTTCTTCAAAACTTCTTAGCGAATGGTGAACGATTAGCCTGAAAGTCAATTTTTTGCAACTAATAATGAATATAGAGAATGTTTTTTTACACAATTTGGCATAGGCATAAGACTTAGTAACCAAATATTTGTACGTCATATAAAAAACAAACCTGCTTGTTTTTGAAAATTTGAGACAGGTTATATTGCTTGCTAAGCTATGATATTTGTTGCCTCTTTTTTTTTTCTATGTATTCCCAGATCACCGAACATAATTCCGTAATTTCATAATCAACTCCCTAAATTAACATGCTCTTTTTATTCTTCAGAATTTCTTAGCTTGAAAGTTAAATAGTCTACTTGAAAGTCGATTTATTTTAATTAGTATATTAGTTTTTCGAGTCTTTTAGACTGAAAAAACGGTACTTATTCTTATAAAATTTTAAATTATATACTTCAAATCCGGAAAAAAGGTATTTTCTTCATAAATCTATAAAAGCATGCAATTTTTTATGAGTATTCGTATTTGAAGAATTAGCCTTTCACCGCGTTCTTTATAAAATGATTTCAGAACAAGAATCCGGTGACAGATGGAAATATATTTATAAATGAACAAACAGCACATTTCTGTAGTCTACATGAAGAGATTCAATTCATATTCATGTAATACGTATGGAAACAATATTAGAATTCATTTCATGTTTTGCAGGAGAATAAAATAAAGACCGTACTGCTTGAGGGAAATACAAAGTGCATATGTTAAAGCATGTAATAATGTAATAAAGAATACACGCGATTTAATTCAACTTTCCGTTTCATTATAGCAGGAAGATCTTATATGCTTGTTTCTCAGCAAAACCTTTCCCTCAGCACACCAGATATTTGAGGGAGAATATCTTTTCGGCGCAAGATATTATTGAAAAGTATAGCATTTCTTAACAAATAACATCGCAATTTTTTTCAAAGAATTCTTAATTTCTCAAAAGGGAAAAGAAAGCTGAGTTTTTAGCAGTCAATAGCGAGTAGGTATACTTTTTCACACATTTAGTAGGGGCATGTGACTTATAATCAAATATTTGTACATCATATAAAAATAATCTTGTTCATTTATGAAAAATTGAAACAGTTGATATTGCA
The DNA here is from genome assembly GCA_026543055.1 of Argiope trifasciata. Taxonomy (NCBI): domain Eukaryota; kingdom Metazoa; phylum Arthropoda; class Arachnida; order Araneae; family Araneidae; genus Argiope; species Argiope trifasciata. The sequence continues at coordinate 852,171 of JAPMOQ010022596.1, read as the reverse complement.
TGCTAAGCGATGATAAGGTATATTTTTCTTTAAGAAAATGTTTGTTATATTTTATGTTTGGATCCGAAGCATTCAATGATCATTTATAAAGAAACTGCTTGCTTGCAAACATTTCATTATCCATGAGGAAAGAAATTATTTCAAATATCAAATACAAGGATGAATCATAAACTTTTAAAATTATTTGGCAAAGCCATGATTAATGAAAACAAAGAGCAACAGAGGATTTGAAGGTATTTGAAAATATAGTCAAAACTCAATTAACGAACCATACAAAGAATAATACTCATGACAAGTAATATAAAAAATTATTCCAATCCTACTTAGGTCAACTAAGAAACTTTTCAGAATAGTTACTTTTTATTAAATAATTATCAATAAATTATTGATTTCCGCAAGAACTGAACTCGCATTTTTCCCCTTCACGTGAAAAATACTGAAATCCTTGAATTTTACCGATTGAGCTACTCTTTATTGATTTCAATCTCCATTACAAACTGCTAAAGTTCTGTTTAAAGTATTAAAAATAAATTCAATTAAATTAGTAATTGAAAAAAAATTATATTAACGTCAAGTACCATCCACTGCAAGTTTGTAAAAATGTATTTGAAATCGAGTGGAAAGGTATATTATTAACGATTGAAAATCGGAACAAGATATATACATATATAGGGAGAGTGTGAACTATTAGTAGGAAAACGTAAAAATGTGTTTACGGAGAGCTGTTTCACAGAAAGAGTGGCGAAGAGGTGACATCCTGTGGTGGCTTGCATCAGTGTTGTTTGAAGAGAACCTTTACACCAACATTGAAGGAGTTGGATAACATTATGGAAAGAGACTTCGAGGAGCCTTAATCAACAATAATTTGAGGAAAACATGTTTAAATATTTTAAGCAAGATATTGATAAATTCCAATACAATTTCTTTACAAGTTTTACTTTTTCAACTTTCATGGGCCACATGATAGATCGTACATCTCTTAGGAATATCTTTGAAATTTATCATTTTCTGAACGTTTATCTGATATAAATAGCATGTTATGTACTGAATCCTTAACAAAAAATTAAGATAGTTAAAAAAAGGATTGATACTTCTTTACGGCATTTAAATTTATACTGAAATTATGTAACATCTACAATTTCTGATATTTGTCTCAACCTGATTTCAGTTTTTCATCTTCGAAAATATGTTACAGGCCTAAACTAAAATTTTAGCAAACAGCATAAGAAAAAATAACTTCCTAATTTCAACTGAATTTCGATCAGCCATGTTGACGACTTGCCCACAAGCATTAAACTTACTTTCATTTGCCAACAAAGTCTAATCTTTGTGAACGATAAGCTGATCGATATTATTTTACCTTCAGGTCTTTGGAGACATTCGTGAATGAATCATTTATGTCTACTCATCCATAACTCTTTACCAAAGGGTCAAAGATTTCCCTTTCTTTTTATCTGATATCTGTTATGCACTAGAAGTTAGTCATTCTGGCGAATTTAAATAAACCCAGTGTCCTTTTTTCCATTTGAAAGCAAATGCGCTTTTTAAAGCTCCTTTTTTACTGCAAGTCATTTCTTCCTGTTGATGTTTACGGAGCCTTTTTCCATCCCTCGCCCTTTTCTCAGAATAAAAATCCTTTGTGACGCACGTGGTGGGCGGGCCGGTGCGTAACGCCCACTATTCTGTTAGTTATAAGGTTAATTCCAATGTCATCGTGTGAAGAACATGTGTTTTTTCCATTTAAAATAACTGGAAATTAAGATAAATCCTCATGTTGCTTTAGGGAATTTTATTAATACTATTATTTTAAGCCACACTAACTTAAGGCAAAAATTTCCAAATAATGTAAAGGAAATAAAGATGAAATTTTATTTGTATTTAGATTGATATCATAAATCACCTTAATGATTTATTTTCTTATTTGCTGGTACCCGGTACGTTGCTGACGCAGAAGAAATAATCTTGGAAATTTCGTTTGGAATTTGAAAGAGCTATCTAGTTTAATTAGGAATGATAGGAAGAATGATAATAATTTTTGTTTAATTAAGAATGATATTTATTTCCTTGTCGGCAATGACTACAAATTTATTGAAAGTGAAGAATATATAAAGGAGAAGCATAAATAGTATTTATTCGATTTTTATTATTCTATTCTACAAACAAATATTCATTTTTATGTATTCGATTTGTGTATGCTTTTAGAATTGTAAAGCTTGGTGTTCTTCCAGAATGGTAATGAAAAAAATTATTAATTGTATCTCGTGATTCGTTTCATATTTGCTAAGAATTCTCAAGTTCAATATTAGAAAATGTGATTAAAGTATTTTATTTTAAAATTGATTAAACATAGAAAATACATTTATACCATAAAATCTTTAATATAGTTGAAAAGGCAATTTTTTGGAAACTAAGATGGTGCAAAATTATTTGCAATCAAATATTTTCGGAAGTTACTGCAAAAAACGCTAAAACTTTATGAATGTTTTGATAAAATTTCAAACCTGCAGAATTGGTTTTCCTAAAATTTTCCCACACACTCTCAAATAAAACTATTTCCTCAGAGAAAGACTTACATTGCATTTATGTACAATAGCTACGAAATATTAACGTCTAGCTTGAATTTAACATCTTTACTGAATCAGTTGTGGTCTCCTTGGCGAGTTATTTGGTGGTTAAACTATGGTTAATAGATGTGCTAAACATATACGAAAATATTTTTATACTTCAGATCAGCGCTCCGCAACCGATGTGTCGCGGCACACTGGTGTGCCATGAGCCAGATAAAAGTGTGCCGAGGTCAAATACATTGTATTTGACATTTTACAATTTTTCATCATGTATTTAATACACAATGACAATTTTTTTTATAATAATGTCTATTTTTCTAAATATACTATAGAATAATTATTACAACTAAATAATTATTCAATGGTCCCCTGGTGAGAACAGTTGAAAAGTGCACAGTGTGTTGTGTAAACACCAAGGCCCACCAAATTAATCATAGATAAAGCAAAATGACCGTTATGCGCGTCGTTGAAGACTCATGCGCATGTGTTATTTGCATTTGCGCTTGGTACATCATGTTCACTCGTATGTCATTGTTGTCACTATTTTACAACACAAAGTTAAATAAACGACGTCCCTACCACTAACGATAATTATAATTAATTATCTTACTGAATTATGTATGGCTAACGTTCTTCGTATAAAAATTTTTAAGTTTTATACCCCTTTAAATACGCATAAATTTTTATGTCGGAAAGATTCGTCTTCACATACAGATGATGAAGAACAAGTGTTACAAAAAACTTAAAGAAGGTAGTGAAAAGAAAGTACGACGAAGACTACATTAAATACGGATTCTCGTGGTGTGGTGATGAAACGGCACACTGTTAAAAGACGTATTCACGATATGTCAAGTGATATTTTAGGAACACTGATTAAAAAACTGTTATCGGCTGAAAAATTTGCGCTTCAGATAGATGAAACAACTGGTATTAAAAATAAAGTAAAGCTGATAGCTATTGTACGTTTCGTTGACGAGGACTTTGTTAAAGAACATTATTTATTTTGAAAGGAGGTTCCAGAGCGAACTACCGGGGAAGAAATTTTTCGAGTAACCGATGATTTCTTCAAAATATGTAATATGGAACAACTGCATTCAATGGAACAACTGCATTCAATGGAACAACTGCATTCAATGGAATAACTGCATTCAATGGAACAACTGCATTGCTGTTTGCATGGATGGCCCTGCGGTAATGACGGGTAGTAAAAAAGGTTTTGTCTCTTATGTAAAACAAAAAATTCCGACGGTACAATTTACACACTGCTGCATACATCGAGAAGGATTGATAGTCAAGAATTTGCCGGAAGAACTTTTGAACACGATGAATGAATGCATTAAAAACATAAACTTAATTAAATCAAGAGCCATAAATTCGCGAATTTTTGGATTATTTTGTGCAGAAATGGAAGCCGAATATGAATCCTTATTATTTTATACATAAATCCGTTGGCTATCCCGAGGAAAAGTTTTGGCTAGATAATTTGAGCTTTGTCACGAGGTGCATGAATTTCTTTTATGCTCCAAATATGCCAATCTTGCATACATGTCTGATATATTCGAGCATTTGAATGAACTTAATAAAAAAAATGCAAGGTCGAAATGAGAATATTTTGACGTGCTTAGACAAATTACAAGGATTTATTAAAAAACTCGAACTTTGGCAGAAAGAGTTGCAAAAAGGATGTACCAAAGGACCAAACACATTACAATTGAAAACAAACAATTAATTTTGGATCTGGCCCAACAGCATTTAAGTATGCTTCAGCAGAAATTTGATCAACATTTTTATTCCATTAATACGGAACAATACAATTGGATTCGAAATCCTTTTGCAATCAACGAAATAAATTCTACGGAAGCACTGCCTCTACAAATTCGAGAGGAATTTACAGGTTTAAATAATGACATGACTTTAAAATTATACTTCTGCGAAATTCCATTAGAGGTTTTCTGGATTTACGTTAAAAAAGAATATCCTCACATTTCCTACAAAGCAATCTTAGCATTACTTCCATTTTCGACGACATATTTATGTGAGCAAAGATTTTCAACTCTTGTATTAATTAAAAATAATAAGCGGTCATGCTTAAAAAATCTTGATCAAGAATTTTGGGTCGCGATGTCAAATATTGAGCCGAATATAAAACTTTTGTGTTCATTGAAACAAGCGCAGGTATCACATTAATAATTATTATGATTGCGGTGAAATAAATATGTTATGATTTTATGTATGTATACTTTTCAAATAAAAAACAAACATTTATTGTAAAATTTGTGTATCAATTAATACCTATATACTTTAGCTTTTGGTGTGCCACCGAATTCTAAGAAAGAAGTAAGGTGCGTCGAAAAGGTTGCGGAGCACTGCTTTAGATGATTGTATTATGCCTATACCTTCACTTAAGTGCAAGCAATATACTGTCGAAGTTTTATCGGAATCGGATGAGCGGTACGGCAGCGCATAAGAGACATACAGACAAACATTCAAATATATAATCAAAAGGAAAATAATAAATTTTTAGAAATCCTTGAATTTTATTGAAATATAGTTTAGAATTATGTTCCTATGCTTCTTTTAGAAAATTAATTTCTTTTTCCGAAAATGACATTTTTAAGGCTCTGGAATTCTCATTTGCCATTTGTACATTAAAAAATAAAGTTCTTAATTTCACCAAATTTAACCCTGATGAAACTTGTGTTTAACCCTGACGAAATTAGAATACATCAGATCTGCCTATGCGACTATTCTTTGAAAGATGCAGGTTGCGAACTTAGAGCTCTTTAGTCTCGAGACTGAAACCGCATCACCAAGCAACTGCAGCTTTACTTTTTGGGGAGAAAAATAGCATAGAATAACGTGCAAGATGATATGCAAAGATAGATTATTATGCGATTGTGACTTCACAATAAATGACGTCAATCAACCATTGACAAAGCTAATAATTCAAATTATTCCCACACTTAAACATGCTCACAATCTTCTTTGTCATTCTCTGGTTTTACAACTATTAGGAAAAGCAACTCAACAAAGAATAAAAATCCCTTTAACTTTAAGAAAATTATATCAGCCATTATTGCTTCTTTTATCTGCATAGTTTCGAACCTCATTTTCTCTGCTAAGCTGATATAAGTGCTTGAAAATATCCTCATGGAAAAATTTGAATTTCTTCACATAGATTTATTTTTGCTCATCCACGATTAGAAAGGTAATTTTCACGAACCAATAAGGCATGATATCTCTGATCAACCGAGCGAATCTCTTCCTAATGAGATTCGTTCTTAGGGATTCGTTCGGACGCTAGCGGCTCTTTCGAAATCAATTTTCAGAATGAGATTTCTCACAGAAATGTAAATTTGGAACTTTATGCGTGTCATCATTATTATCAAATCAACATAGAGTGTAGTTTTGGGCTTTTAATCCGTAAGTCAAAATATTTTCTTTGTGAGAATGAAACTAGACCAGATTTTCAGGTTATTTTTGAAAAGTTGCATTTAATAAAGAACGAAATCTGGAGCTTCATTTCTTCTTTTCAAATCATAAGTTGTGGAAATAAGTCTGAAAGCGGAAAAAATTGAGCCATGTTTTTAAATTTAGCATCTTTTTTTTTATCCTCTTTTGGTGGTCCTTAACCTTCATTCGTTGCTTTTTTAGTAGGAGACGAAATTTAAAAGTAAAAATTATCCAGTACTGGAATAAAAAACTGAGCAACAAAATTAAATATGCATGTTTTAACTTCACGGGTAAATGCATCGATGGTTTGCAAATTTAAAATGAAGTATTTCAATTATTTGCAATTTTGCAATAAATTACTTTCTACTGAAAAATATCTCATGCTCTTCATAAAGTAGGTCAATGAAATTTTGGCAAATGTTTTTGTGTAGAAATTCTTTAGGAGCTTGTAATATAAATATAAGCTGAGATTATATTAAATAACGAAAAAGCACATCATTTTTTGATTTATAAAATTCTCTGAAACAGTGTAGTTTAATTCTCAGCACAAATGCACTCTTTAGATTATTTTTTCCTTTTCCTACAGAATAAATAAAAAATATATATAAATTTTTAATTTTATTTGACGAATACTTAAAAATTCCGGAGTAATTTTTAAAAACTTTAACTCAAAATTATGTATTAAATTTTTTTACAAACTTCACGCTAAAAGTGATTCGTATATTAAGTAAAATATACGAAAAGGTGAGTAGCTTAAAGAGCGATGTTTGGTCGAACAAGTAGCACAGAGGTGCCATGACTCACATCCTGTATAAGTCTGTATCAATCTGTGTTGAAATCTAGTTTCAATATATCCCTTATGATTAAAAGAGGCAAAGTTTTGGTTGGAAAGCACTGTCGAACACAATTCCGAGAGTTTTTAGTAAGTGCCTGTGGACGATTCGGTCTCTGACCAAGATTATGGGACTAAAAGTGCTGACCATCTGGAAGAGGTATGCACCCATGACTGAGGTGGGGTAACACCATGATTAAGAATGAAAACAGTGTTCTGAACAATAATAATGTTACACATACTAAAAGTCTACAAGTTTGTTTCCATGTGGCTGGCTGAGCATCGATTGACTCCTTTATTAAACAAAGATCGCAGTGATATCTATGAAAAGGCGGGAAAAATTCATTTATGAATAAATTAATCCCCATCAGACATGTTAAGACAGAGCGGCGTGCCCGACACCGAGAAGTCGAGGCTGAGGCTGGACTCAAAGGGACATCAGCTATCTACATTTGCCTATGTCTAATGGAATATTTTTTTTCAGCCCTTTTACATTTCCAGTTACTAAATATAATAAATGCTGAACCCTCTTTCAGCAAATTGAAATTAAATGAAGGATTATCTTCGGTCAAGCATATGGGTAGAATGCTAAAACGCTCTTGCTGTACTATCGAAAAATAAATTGGAAAAGTTGTCATTTTCTTGGAGTAATTAATAGCAAAAACAAAATCACGCATCATTAAATAAATATGCAAATGTTCGTTTGTTTGTTTGTTTTACTTTATTATAAATTTAGGGCCCCAAATGGTTTCTTGCAACCGGACCCCTTCACAGAAAAGACCGGCTCTGTAAAAGTGGATAGTTGCAAACCCTAGCCAGAATATAGCAAGAGCATAGCCAGAATCACTGAAAAACTTATATCGGCTCCCATTAAAACGCTGTGGAGGCGATTTGCCCAGAAGAGGACAAAACAAAATATGCAAAAACCTTCCAGAGAAATAAGGAAGAGGCTGAAAACATTTGGAGCTTTTTGCTTCTGCTGATGAGAAGCATCGTCCTGATAGCTATGCGAGCAACAAATTCATTTAATGCCGTGACCCATTTTCTACAAATTTTAAAGTGGATACAAAAACAAAAGGCTTCTTAAAATTTTCTTATTAGAAAAATTATGTATTGTAAGCAATAAATTAAATTATTATGTTAGCCGCTCTTGTGACACTAACAGCAAAGACAGCGCCCTCTGATGCCTGCAAGACCAAAATGCCAGTCAAAATGAGCTGAAATTATAACTTCAAAAGTGCAGTTCTCAAGAAGAAAAACAAAACTACAGGACCTAGAGGGACGCTACAGATTTCTAGCTCTACAGCGATTGTTTATTTGTTTATACATGTCACACAGATGTTCTCAATGCAATTTATCAATCTTTTCTTTTCAGGTGGTATTCTCATTTCCCTGTAAGTTCGACCCATGGTCACCATTTTTTGAATTATTCTTGCTTCCCTCCATCTAGTTATCACTGCACCAAAAAGTGAATGCAGTCGTGTAGGATTTGACACCAATGGAGAGAGAGAACCTAGATGGTTTGTTGCCTCCTTCTTTCTTTAAAATATTTTAAGTTTTTTTAAAAAAAAACTTTAAAAGTTTTTCTTTTTTTCTTTTTTTAAAAACTTTTTTCCCATTCTGTACCCATCCAACTGTTTAGATAACTTAACGTTGTAGGCACTGGAGGGGGGGGGGCTTAGGATGGCGTTATGTTACGTCTTTGATATTATGTGAATCGTACACTCATGTGTTATATAAGAAAAAACTAAATTGGTTCAAACCTCTGACGGTTTCAAATAATTTCTAGCGTTGTTTCCAAGAGAATTTTTCCTGTGTTTTCCAGATAAAATAATTGCAGATAAAAAGCGAAGGAAAGCTCTCTTTCGGCTCATTCAATCGTATGACACACAAAAAACACCTTCTTACACGAAATATGTGTGTTTTCCCTCTTATTAACAAATTCAAATCAGGAGAAATTATTATTTTCTAGGAACAATAAGTGGCCTTGATTACTTAAATGAATGAAGCAGTTCTTAAGATTTGATTAAGAAATTGAATTAAGTAAAAGAAAAAGGTGCGGCGAAGATTCTTTCTTTTGTTCAAAAGAAAGAACCTTTGCTTTAAAGAAGAGATAAAAGAAAATAATAACTCTTTTCCATTTTGAAATCAATATTAATCGAGCTTTTCACAACTCTTTCTTATACTTTACTCTAAGTCAGTTCTTAGTGAGAATTTAAACGATCTTTAGCTAAATTTCTAAGTTTTTACAACCAGGCTGATGAAAAGTACATTGACACTGACACCCAAACAAATATATAAATCAAATAAACCAGAGCTTCATACAAGAAAATCAATTATTATAACTTTTTTCATTTTTATTTCCATAGAGAGCAACAGTTTAGATAATTTTAATTTCAAAAGACAGCCTCAAGATAAAAATCTGTACTGTGTTTAAGATAAAAATAATTTCCATTCCATAAGCAAAAACATGCGACATTATTCATCCTTACCACGTGCTTTTGAAGCAAAAATTTTAATCACAACAACCGCCGCATATCAGGAAATCAGCTTTAATTCCTCTCAACCCTGATGGCTGCCGAGGCATGAGAGAAAGAGGATTTTTTTCCTGGTGTTAAATCGGATATTTCTTAAATCTTTTTTAAAAACTCTAGTAAGCTGCCTTGTCATTCCATTGACTGTTAGCAGCTCCATGATCATTTCTGGGCGTAAAAATAATCTTACAATGATTTCGTTTTAATATAAACTAGTAGTCTTTAGTGACCAGCTTGTTAGTGACTGTTCGCTGGTGCATATTACAAATTGCACATTTCATTGGGTATGTATGAAAGCATTAAATATATAACGTAAAAAATTATTTTTGTTAAAACGTTTCATCATTGAAAACTGCCACGTAGCACGTGTTTCATTTGAATATAATAGAGGGAGTCTTCCGATTCCTTAATTACTTTTAAGCTGCATCAATAAATTATTGAAAACAAACAGTGCTATATTTCAAAACTTTCGTAAAAGAATTCTTATTGTGTAAATCAGGCACAAATTCTTATTTGTGTCATAACTGAAATCAAATTCAGCTCAATATAATCAGGTGAAATATATTTTGGGGCAAGCCAATGCTTCCCAGAAATGAACTCTACTTCAATCCTACTACTCTACTCTACTTCGGTCCGTAGAGTTAGCTGCGAGTAGAGCGTGCCTGTGTTTGGCTTACATTTCCTTGTTTGATTCCATTGTTCGAGGCTTGAATCGCCTACGATTTGCACCTACTGAAATATTATTCTCTTCTCTACTACGTTTGAGAGATAGTAATGAAGCAAGTACTTTATTAAATAGGGCTCAGTCATCCTCTATAGCAACAAATTCGTTAAAGCAATGAGATATAATATGTCGAAACTGTTTACTTTGATCATTACTGAATGATGCAAAAAAAAAAAGTTTTCAAAGAAACTCTGTTATCAACGAAACTAAATATACGCTTTCAAAACAAAACAATCCACTAAAAATACACAATAAAAAATCAGTTTTAAAAGTTATGTTTCTTTTTCCACTTGTTCTCCTCTGTCACAAATTGAAATGTTTTTCTCTGTCAGCAGGCATTTTGCTCCTCAGAAAATACATTCCGCAATTCAGTTGCTGTGAGATTTAAAGAAAAACAGTTATTTCGCTCATTAAAACACTCTTTAAGTGAGGACATTCTTTCTCTGACATTCGCTACCCGAACGTTTCTTTCCTCTTCCTCATCGCGCAACAAACGAAGCACTTTTTTTTCGCACTCCGGCCAAGGTTGGATTTCCTTCTTTTGGGCATAGTGAGATTTGAATCACTGTTTAAAATCAGACGCAAACAAAGAAACGCATATGCATTCCACAGCTCTTGCTATTTGCACATGCGCATTTTGAGGTTTTCGCGCACTTGTGGAATAATTAAAATTGCAATTTTAAAACCCACTTTTTTATTTTTATATGAATTCAATGTACTAAAACTTTTCCCAATAAAAACTCTACAAAATTGTGTGAATATCTCCAATATCCGTTAACAATTTCTCGAGTTTTTGGGATTCCAACATATAGACGCTTTCGGGAAACTTCCTTTTATACTATGTATAGAAAAACCTTTTGCTACTGTCAAAAAATTCGAACTCAAGATCGTCACATTTCCGACATCCCCCATTCTGGAAAGCCCATTTTTAGATTGATGCCTGTATGTGAACACGGTTGCTCAAAAATACTAAATAAATGCCAGTATTGGGAAATCGATTTTTTTGGAGGGGCGTGGTATATGAGATTCTATAAGTAAAATATTCTCAGTGTTTGAACAGTTAGTTAAAGTCTCAATTATAAAATTCTCTTTTTTATTTTGATACGATTTTAAAGTATTAAACCCTTCCCCAATAAATGCTCAACAAAATGGTATAAATATCTCCAATATCCGTTCAATATTTCTCGAGCTTTTGTGGTTCCAACATATAGACGCTATTCGGGAGATTTCATTTTATATTTATGTATAGGTAACGAGTAAAAATCATTCTTAACATAGTTCGTAGGAAACTTATAGGAGCACCCTGTTCTGTTCGTCAGCAGCATTCTGACACATATCAATTACACATTAACTCTCAAGAAAAAGCGAAACCTGCTGGAAGATATAAATGTGATAAAATGAAGGAAAGCCCAATATTTCTCTCTCCGGGTGACCTCAGAGAAAGCGCTCTTCATGAGAAGAGCCGACACCTGGGAGGATACTTGCATAACCTGTTCGGTACTGCAACCGCCGAAATTTTTAGTTTTGTTCGAACGGCACACTCACATCGCAAACACTTTCCATCGGGGCGGGAAAAACAAGATGTTGTGAAAGCGATTTTAAATAACTGGAATCCCAATAACTCGAATGGTTTGAATTGTTGGTAAATTTTAGGAGCTGAGTCAGAGATTCTACGCAAGCAACAAAATAGGTCTTCTTGTGGTAAATTTATTTTGAAATTTCAGAATGATTTTGTTCTTACTTAATTCGTTCATTGAGGTGGCAATGTCTATTATATAAAATGCTAACGTACGTGGCACAGAAATCGTTTTCATTTACTTATAGCCGAATGATGACAGACAAATATAAACAAATCGTCACAAAAATCGTTTTCATTCATTTATTGCCGTATAATGACATACAAATATAAAAAATCGACACAGAAATCCTTTTCAGTTATTTATTGCCGAATGATGACAGACAAATATAAATAAATCGTCACAGGAATCGTTTTCATTCAT
>JAPMOQ010022596.1:715226-827896 GCA_026543055.1 Argiope trifasciata | reverse complement strand
GTGTGTGTGTGTGTGTGTGTGTGTGTGTGTGTGTGTGTGTGTGTGTGCGTGTGTGTGTGAAAAAGATATGACTAGAAAATAAACAATTATGAAATGCGCATGCACGTGACAAAACAAATAAAATAATAAAAGCATTAAAAAAGTAAATATGTAGCAAGATGAAATAATATAAACGATTAAACTACTCTATGTTCGTTAATGTCTTTTTACAAGAAGAATATTCCCATCACACACGAAGTGCATTTAAAATTGAAAAAATTGGTAGTCTTCAAAAATTATTTATAAAGACCTCTTTATAACCATTGTTGGCTATTCCGTTATGTCAAAGTTTAAACTGCCAAGAGACTATTAGTAATCATTTTGGAGCACTGGATCACATTTTTCAAAATTTCAGCGATTATTATGTGCTCTAAAGTATATTAAAGAGAATATAAATTTTCTTTTGTTTTTGACTGTTTACACGTATATGTATAGCGGCGCTGGTGTGCGTGCATTTAATCCAAGGAAAACTTCTTAACTTTTTCTCGTTTATTTTCACACACACACACAAATATATGTATATACAAAACATGAACGACGATCACAGATAGACAAGGAAACACATAATATATATATATTGAAATATAAAAAGTGCCGCTCACAACGAGCGAACAAATAATACTTTTTGCTGCTAACGGAGAGCGAGTGGGTGCCTGCCTGCATCAGTTACACACCAACACCGGATAGGGTTGTTTACAAAAAATCTCAACAGCGCTCCCCTCACATTCCAAACATAATTAAGGGTTGGAGCATACTGCACCATCTATGTTCAGCATTCATTTATACATATGAACAAATGTACAAAGAATAAAAAAGATACAAATAAAATAATTAATTGAATCAAAAATAATTAAATCACATAAACATTGACTAATGAGCAATTTTCTTGTTTACAGCGTATAAGACATTTTTTTAATTTACTGCATTCTTTTGTGCATATTCTTAAAAATAATTTATAATTAAAATATCTAATCAGTCAGTATTTTGAATTTGAGCTGGGAGGGAAATAAAATCTCACATCTATGTTTTCATTACTTTTCACTAAATTAAATGCATGTTAGCTAATTACCAGTTAAGAACCATAACTATTGACTTTTTATCAAATAATAATTTAGTTAGAAAGTAACATTATCAATGCGCGTTAGATCACTGACTAAACTGAACTATTTTTCAATTCCTACTATTAGTTCCTACTCTCCTTACATACATTTATTTATAAACTTTGTTCAAATTTTCAATCGTCAATAAAATACTTTTTATTCATCCACTCGAGTTCAAATACATTGTTTAAAACTTGTAGTGGATAACACACGATGTTAATACAGTTTTTTCAAATATTAATTCATTCATAAAATGTAATTCATTTTAATACTTTAAGTAGGGTTTTAGCAGTTTGAAATGAAAATTGAAATTGATAGAAAGTAGCTGAGTTGGTAAAATGCAAATATTTCAGTATTTTTCACTTGAAAATGACGAATGCGAGTTTAATTCTTGTGAAAATCAATAATTTTTTGGTAATTTATTCTTTAAATATTTATTTCATAAAAAGCAACTGAAATGAAATTTTCCTTTGATGACCTAAGTAGGAAATAAATTTTAGATTTTTTTTATATTGCTTGCTCCTTTGCGTTAGTCGCTCTCTGATATTTTAAAAAGTATCTGATAAATTTCTTTTTATTCAAAAATAAATAATGTTTTAACTACGTAAATCATTAAATATATTTCTTTCAGACGATTATTTAGTAAACGTCTGGTACTTGAAATGCATTAAAATTTGTCAAATGTGGATTAAATTACCCATGAAGCCAAAATAAAACTTCTTTGAATTTTGAAACAGCCAGTTCTTAATAACTTTCTTAGAGTTTTACTTCACTGAATAATACACAAAAAATTATTTCCTTTTTCACTTGGTGTAGTTTGTTTCTCTGTTCCATTCAATAAATGGCATCAGTGAATTTTCTGTATGGGATAATTGTTCGTATCAATTCGTATCATTTTTCTCTAAATTGAGGAAAGTAATTGATTCTTTTTTTCAGTATCAATTTGTAGAAGAATTATGAGGGAATTAAAAAGAAAATTCCATAAAAAACAATTTTTTAAAATGAGACTCTTATTAAAATAAACTGCAAATTCAAATCATTCTAATGAAGTCTTATTAGAAATTTCTACAATTTCGAACGCTAGTTGGCAACACTGAATTTTATAAAACCATTCGCTAATTAATTCGATTTTGGAGACGATAAAATCTTTGGTTGTGAGACTCCCAAAATAACGAGAGTAAATTAAATTATTAAATATAAAAGTGTTATTTTAAATCTGGATATCTTAAACTGCGATTCTCAATCTGAAATAATAAAAAAAAAATCTAAACTAATAATAACAAAGAATGTGTCTATCTGTATTGACGCTACACAGACCTAGCTGTTTTATTTAGAACTACCAATTTTGGAACTCATACTATATCTTGGAATGTAAGAAGGTGCACCTCAGAGTGAGTTGTTTGAAATTTAAAGTAATTAAAATCAAGCTAACTTTTGTCGTTTTTCGCTATAATTTCTGAAAATATTATTGCACAAAAAGGAATTTTACATATTTTCATATTTTAAAAATTTCCTCTTTAACAATATGTAGCAATTACACAACTCTTATCCTCGCTTTTGAATACTAGATGGCGATGCTTCATAGGCCATCCCATATGCCATCCCATACTGTATTGCGAGTGTCACCAGAATGAAATGTGGTGATATATACTGATAAGCTGCGCGCGTGAGTGTCTTGTCTTTGTGTTTGTTCCGTGTGAGTGAATGTGGTTATGAAAGAAATGTTCTTGAAAACATACGTCAAGTTGCTTCCTGCACAGATCATAACAATCTACATTCCACTACGAATATCAATTCAATACAGCAAATATTTGTTAAGTTTTGGCAATTTCTTTAAATTTTTTTTTTGTTTAATAGGTTTTTATGTTGTTGCGAAATTTAAACCGTTTTCATAGTTTCATCAAATATTTAATCCCTGAATTTTTTTCTTTATTGAAAACTTAAGAAGAAGCATTTTATTCAATAGATAAATATTTTACGAGATGGGTAAAAAAGTGAAGTTACAATTCTACAAAATTTTGAACCTTGCATTTACATTTTTAATAACCTTATGATATAAAAGAACTGCTCTTAAAGGTTTATAAACTCAAAGAACAAAGCATACTTAAGACAGTTGAAATAACACAGTTTTAAGGTTGGACAAATTGGGGAAATCCAGAACATAAAATTTATTTTAAAAAATCCCAATTTATCTGAAATCAAATATAATTAATATCCACAGAGAACCAACTGGCCGCCTAAGGCGACTAGTGTGAAATATTTTTAGGGTCACTGAAACATGATCTGCGAGTCAAATATTCAGGAATACTGGTAAGAGTAAATTATTTCAATAATCTTTTGATTTCATTCTTCGAACGAAATAAAGTGAAAATGTAAGATCCTTTCATTTTGAACTTTATTATTTATTTTCTGATCAAATTAATGACAATTTAAATCGGTATTATCCTATAAATCGGTTATTTAAATGTCCACTGCCGGTTTACTGATCATTAAGAAACTATTAATATTTTGACTTCTAACTGATGTATAGACAAAAGTAAACCTATTTTTGATAATAAGACTGGTCTATCCAATAAAAGAATTTTTAGGAAATATAACTTTTGTGAAAATCAACCTTTTCAACTTGTCTGGATACCTTAACTAATGCTGAAGCTTTTTGCTTCATTTTTGCACATTTTTAGATACAAAGGACAGCAAAAGTTAATTTTTATTCATAGATTGAGCCACGGGGTATCTTTGAATTCCAAATGTACATTAACATTAATATAGATTGGATTCCATGTACAAAACTATTAATCGATCAGATCCAAGAAATGTGACCACTTCCCTCCACATCTTTAAAAATATTATTAGAAAAAAAATCGCCAAAAATTTACGATTAAAAACTAAAGAAGAGAAAAGAAAAGAGCTGCGTACAAAAACAGGTGAAATTTCATTCGATATTACGTAATAAACATTCTATTATACCTTAAACCTTAAAAGTTACCTCGTACTTTAAGGTATTTGAATTCTATTATACCTTAAAGCACGAGGTAATATTATATACTAATTGTCATTGGTTACCAACTTTTTCGTCCAGATTATTGATTGATAAACGATTAATATGGAATAGTTAAGTCATAGCGACTATCCGTTTGGTGATGGTAATATTTTCGCTCTTAAGACTTTCTGTTCGATGTTTATTTCTTTATTTATTTTGCACCGTGTTTTATCTGATTTAATGGAATATCAGCACTCTTTCAAGGATTTCTAATAACATTCTGATGCTTTATTAATTAGCTGAACAAAGAGTTGAAATAAATTCAGATATAAAAACATTCAATACAGCAGTCTGAAACGTTCGTATAGTGATTTGTTAGAATAGACATCATTCAGTAATATATTCTAATATTATAAATGTGAAAGTTTGGATGTTTGGGAGGATGGATGTTTGTTATTCAATTACGCCTGAATGGCAAAACGCAATTGGAGGAAATTTAGCACAAAGATAGAGTCAGGAAGAGAACAGAGGCTACTTTTTACCCCTGTTCATTGAGTGGTTCCTTTTTTTATTCATTAAAAACTAACTTTCGCGCCAAAAAGCTAAGGCCAAATCCTGCCAAAGATGAATAAGGCTCCAGTTTTCTTTCGCAACAGAAATGGGGCTAGGGTTAGCAGAATTTCGACCGATTATTTCAAACGATTCTATTAATTTTTTCAGTGATTGCTGTACTTAAAATCAAATGTTGTTAAGGAATCGATCTTTCGTATTCATTCCGAAGTACTTTTAAATTAAAAGAAAACAGAATAAAGGAAATAAAAATTTTCTAATCTGCATTGCGTTATCCCAACTGACGTAGGAAAACTCAGACATGATTTGTTTTTTTTTTCTTTTGGGTATACAATGTAAATAAATTGTTTTTACGTTAGTTGTGTGTTTTTGTTATTAAATTGTATTTATGTTATCTATTTTTCGTATATGCTTATATTTTTAAATGTATCGTTTTAAGATTAGGATTTAGGTTTTTATTATTTCGCATTATTTGATAGATTTTCGTACATATACATCAAAATTTCCACACGAATAGAGTCACGGGTAATAGCTACTAAATAATAAGAGAGAATTCTATGCTGTACATTAGCGCTATATACATTTAAATTATCATCTTATATTTATAAATGGTTAATGTTTGAATACATTTTTATTTAACCAACGAATTTCACATTTTCTAATGGCATTACTTAAAGGTGGGAGATTCCAAGCAAATATCTCTTTTGCTGGGTTTCTTTTCTTTTTTGGCTTGTTTGTTTGTGGCTAAATGTAACCTGGATTAATGATGTAAAATTATGAAAATGAAGGATTTGAAATTTACAGTCATCGTGAAAACCGCAAAATGTAGTAAGGCTATGAATCACCAATGGTTTCTCACTTTCCCTGCTGTGACGTCATAACGAAATTCTTCCAGGTGTAAAATGAGGCCGCGAATATTTTTAATCGGTGGAGGTGGAAGAGGGGATACTATTTCCTGTAAAAGCTGCTTCTTTACAAGCTGAGTTATTTAACTGGAAAGCAAGCCACGTAGGCGTCTATGAACAATGCAATCGATAAAACCTTGAAAAACACTTATAGACGGAAAAATTGTAACTTCAGAACAGACAAGAGAATGATTTTAAAAAAATAAAGTTTAAGAACACTAAGGAGCCTTTCATGGTTTATACAGTGCCAGAAATCGGTATTCAAGGATTTATTTCAAACGAATTTCGTGACAAAAATATCCATCTTTTTATTCCTGTTTAAGAAATGAATTTATTAGTTTCCTTTGTAGCATTTGCAGCTCTTTGTTCAAAATGAACTTGAGAATTCATATTTTGTTACTATAACTAACAAAAGTAGACCTTTGCCAAATGCATAGATGTTTCTTATGAATGTTATTCACAAATTTTATAAAAAAATTGTCTAGAATTCTTAGTTTTTGTTCTTTTTTAATGGAAAAGTGTATGTAGGTAAATGAAGAAAAATTTACAAATATATTTCAAGATTGAAAAATAAAATATCATAAAAATCTATTATAATTAATCTAAAAAGAAAATATATATCAATATATAATTATCCTTATTAAATATTAATTAAATTTTTTTGTAAAGTTACAAATAGTTTAAGCTGGGTAAATTATCATAAATTATTCCTTTAATGATTTTATATTTCGCTATAATATAATAAATTTTTTTAAAATTATTGCATTATTTATAATATTTCAATGGTATTAAATTTTAGATTTTATTATTAATTAAAAATTATTTTAATATTTATTAAATATATACCAAAAACATGTCATAATAAAAATATATTTATATGATATAAAAATATATCAAAAACGTATATTAAAAATATATTTAAATGTTATAAAAATATGTCATACCATTTAATGATTCAAATTTTTCTGTTTCAACAGTTTTACATCTAAAGTTTATTTTTTAATGATATACTTTCGAAATATTCTCTCATCTTAACATAAACAGTGGAAAAACGAATATATATATAATTTTTTAATCTATTTATTGGCCAATTAATTCGCCAAGGAGATATAATAGTTGTTTCACATAACCATTTGTATGCTGGATGCTACAAATCGGACAGTCAAGGAATTAATTTTTCTTCTGAAGACGGAAAACCAAAAAACAAAATATTGTTTTTCCATAAAATAATATCGCTTATAAATTTCTATTAAATAAACCTCGCTTGCGTATTTTGAAATTAAATTTTCTCGTTTGGGCATCAAAAGATAATGAGTATCCAAAATAATTTTTTGCACTAACTAAAATTTTCAAAAATAATCTTTCGAATGATTTTTTTTCTTTCACCTTTACAAATTCCAATAACTATTTTCTTAAGTAGCTATTTTAACTTTCACACAAATTAATTTATTGAATATTTCCATTGATCGAAATGACAAAACTGGAGTGCATAAAAGCAATGTTTTCAATTAATGCGATGTAAGTAGAAACGTTCCGGAAAGCCATTAATATGATTAAAAAAATTATTAGATATCTACTTCAAAACAAGTGTTAAAAGAAGCATGTAAATATGGGGCTTTTTTATGGCCTTGTTGTAAAAAGAAAACAAAATGGGACGTACATTTTAAAAAACTATTTATTTCCATTGACAAATTTAGTTTAAAATTCAGATAAATTTAACAAACTGTTTATTTCATAATTTTTTTGAACAGGGATAACGATTTTCTTATTCCTAAAAATTAAAACAGCCTCTAGAGATAAGGATTTTACTTTTCGATATCCACTATAAAGTTGGTCATCTGCAATTTTGAGAAAAGCATTACCACTAGTGTGTTTCAAATATTTTTATAAAATTCAAAAAATAAAAATTCAACTGAAGGAAATGAAAATGACATTTTAAATCAATTGATTTTCATTTTTTAGTTGTTGCCCTGACCTAATTTCCAAACCAATTTCCAAATTAATATAAGCAGAGAGGAAGTTATTTTAATTAAGTTAAACTAATTAACTTTAATTCAGTGAATTTACTTTTAACTAAAAATTTAATTAAAATGAAAAAAATGAAAAAAAAATCAGAATTGGTAAAAGTAAATTCAAAACAGAAAATACTTAATTGCGGGAGAAAGAATTAAGAAAGAATATTCTAAGGATAAATTCAAATTATTTTTGAAGATTAAAAAGATGAATTTTAATGTCAAACGTAAAAACAATTTAAAGCTTCTTCAAGATTCTAATAATCGCTTGTTATGATTGAGATAATATTCTTTATAAACAAAGTATCTGCTCTAATCATGAGCTATTTTTTTAAATTTTGAGATATACTTCTGTCTAAAAAAAATGCTAAAATTTTTATGTGAAATAGATCAATTAAGCAAGGACAGAAAATTAAAGGTCATTCAAATTAATAATTGATTTGAAAAAATCCAATCCTAAACTCTTTAAGTATATCATAGGTGATTTACATCCCATTTTGAAGTGAAAAATTCTTATAATTTTGTTTATTATTATATCCCATCAACTAGAATTTTAATCCAAGAAGGTGCATGTAACTTGCATCAGACTCATAAACATATCACATTTTCGATGCAATTACTTTTTGATCCAATGTGATTGTATTGATGTGATTGTCCAATGTGATCCATATTGATCCAATGTGAAAATTCTACACTTAAGGCCCGACCGTTGCAGTCGAAACTTTGAATCTGTACAGCAGTCAGTAGAATGAATATCAGAAATATCAAATAGAAAAAATATAATCGGATTTCGCATGTAAAGAGAATGAAAACCCGAGTTTAGGCACAAAATGTCCAATCTAATTGTGTTACGACAATCAATATCTGAATCGTTAGAGGTAGACGTATACTTCCAACTAAAAAATATTCTAAATGCTATAAATATTTGAATTCTTCTTAGTTTTGATAATAAATATTCTATTTAAAATTTTCGAAATCTAAATACTTAGTTTCTCGATTATATTTATTATAAAATATCTGTAATACATTCACATTTTAAACAAAAAAAAGGAACTAAATTTTTTACGATTAAAAATGATCGAGATATGAAGCTTTGAATTTTATGAATGAACTATGAATTATTTATGAATTTTATGAGCTATTTAACAACAATGCACCAATTAGCCAATTTTTCTTTAGACGGATATGGAAAAATGTATAAAATCGTCTAAAATAATTATATTTAAAACCTTGTAACTCCATCAAATTCTGACACATATGGATTTTTTTGTTGTTATTTAAAATATCAATGCGTCAAAAATAATTCATTAAGGATGGCTAATTAGACCAAAAAATTGCATAAAAATTTGAATTTTATAAGTTCTTAATATTACATTTACAGATAAATATATATAAAACAGAAATTTTTTCCTCCTTTAGAGCATATTCGTACTTGGAAGAATATATCTGTCTCTAATGGTTAGAATTAGCTCTTGCGATTTTTAGCCTGCCTTAGAAGTTCGGAGATTAAAATACCAGTTCAGATATCGCTCTCATCATCTGATAGCAACTCAAAATTATAAAATCATTTCTAGATTTCCTCTCGTAGCTTCAAAATAGGATGTTGATCGATCATAAATAATCTAACTGCATTTAAGAGAGTAATTTTTGAATAAATTCTTCATTTGAATATTTTTCAATTAATCATTCTATCAGCAGCAATCCATAATTATCAGTTTGAATTAAATTTGGATTTTAAAAAATTATAATATACATAAAATATTCAAATAGACTACGCCAACTTAATAATTTCTCCTTTTAGTGCAGTTCTAGAGAAAATCATGTGAAGATTCTTATTTATAAGTCATCTCTCTTTATTTACTTTTTTTTAGTTTCGTAAAGAACTGATATTCATTTAAAAATTAATCAATATTTGAAAAGATAATATTTGTTGTTATTGCTCCCTATGTTATTAACTTATAGACATATCTAGAAATCAATATTTTACGTTGATCATGCTCTTATGTATTTAAGGAAATCAATGAACTCGCAGCCAAACATCAAAAAATTTTATTTCATTCGGTACATTTTCTGATATGTTCCTTCAAAATTCCCTTTTTTTATATCCATCTTCAATCCCATCATGATAATTTCGAATTTTTTTCCCCCAATTCTTAAATACGGTTTTTTTGAAGAAACTCGTATGTTTTTTTTTGTTGTTGTTTTTTTTGTTTGTTTTTTGTTTTCATAAGTATCATCAAAACGATAAATTTAGTTTTTTTTTTTTTTAGTTTTTTTTTTTTTACTTTTAATTTTTCTTTACAAATAATAAAAAAAAAACGAATTGCGAATAATTCTTCCCCAGTTGCGAATGACACTGAATATTGCTAATTAATTATTTGCCTATTATTGCTATCTTTCATGGTATTTAAAATTTTTAAAGTTACAATTTTTAAAAAGGCTGGAAGTTGGTTATATATTCTGCTGATTTTTTAGGTGTATTTTTTTTTGTAGTTTGACCTAACAGAACAAAATTAGGTGTGCGCAATATGGCTATTCTTAGATAAATTTGATATCTCTCAAAGATATCAAATTAAGATATCAAACAAAGATATCAGATTTCTCTTCATTAAAAAAATAGTTTCCCATAGAATTTATTGAAAAGTTTAAAGTGTATTGTTGAGGCAAACTTGTTTGCATATAGATTATAAAAACTAATGAATTGAATGAAAATATTTTCGACTAACTGCTATATATGCTCCATCATCTAAGACAAAATCCCACTTTTCTAAATATAGCAATTTCTCATTCGAATTTCTAGTTTAGAACACAAATATCAATTGCGATGATGACACGAATAATGTCACATAGTCGCAGTTATGACATTGTCACTCGCATTCCTCTCAGTGACAGTGCCATAACAAAAATAAAACCATTGTGTCGTCTCTGATCAAGGGAACACTTTATCACAGATTCTTCCCTGCCTTCCAATCCTGGGTAGATATCACTACAGCGCCATTACATAATGCATCTAAACTAGAGTCACATAGACATTGTCACTCAAATCGTACAGAATGACAGTGCCATTACAGAATAGCAGACCAATGTGTTGTATCTGACCAAATGGTCACTTTATCGCAGATCCTTCCCTATCTTCTCGTGCCGAATGGTTATCTCTGAATTACCCATTATCTGGAAAATAGTGTCACATAGCCACTGTTATGACACTTCTTCTTGCATACAGCCGACCACCCCGCCACCACTGAACGTAGCAGTATCGACATATTGTTATGACACAATCACTGAAATATACAGAATGACAGTGAACTAGCAGATCTATGTGTTACCTCTGACCAAGTGGTCGCTTTATCCCAGATACTTCCCTATCCTCTAGTACAAAATAGCAGAATTGTTTGCTCATTAAAAAAATAGTTTCCCATAGAATTTATTGGAGGGTTTAAAGTTTATTTTTGAGGCGGTTATTATGAATGGTTATCATCAAATTGCCCATTATATCGAAAATATTGTCACACAGCTGCTGTTATGACTCTGTCACTCAAATCATATGGAATGACAGTGCCATTACAAAAAACAGACCAATGTGTTGCCTCTAACAAAGTGGTCACTTTATCGCAGATCCTTTCGTAACTTCTAGTGCTGAATGGTTATCACCACATTGGCCCTTACATCAAAAATAAGCCACTGTCACTTAAATCATACAGAATGACAGTACCATTACAAAACAGCAGACCAATGTGTTATTTCAGACGAAGCCGGCAACTTTGTCACAGATCCTTCCAATACAGAGTAGATATCATTACATCACCCATTTCAAAGAAAAGAAAGTCACATGGCACTATCACTCAAATCTCAGTAAGTGCCATCACAAAAAGAAGACCAACGTACTATCTCAAACGCAATGGCTACTTTGTCGCAGGTATTAAGTGTTACAAACTTCCAGTGTGAAGTGGGATATCACTGCATCGAGTATCATCCCTTCTAAAATAGTAGCATTTCCCTGTTGGCGACAAACGAGTGTGCCGAGCTCTATGATGGGTATGGAGAAAGGGGTGAGCAAGAAGGGAGGGAGGACTTACCTTAACCGCATTTCGAAGGCCAGCGTATCCGAGAAGGTCCAAACGGGATCTGTGAGTGGATGTAGGTTAAATAGCCGCCGACTGACCTCCATACCCCGCCGCAAACCGGTCCAGATTGGCTCTCCCCATAAGCCTGCCTTGTTCTTCGGAGATCAGCAAGAAAAGTTGCAATAAAAAAGATGTCAAAACTTTAAATAACAATAATAACTGAATCCCGATGCGAGACAAAACAATTAATAATAACAGATATTTAAGTCTCATCCAGGTGCCAACTTATCACTGCACAGGACAGAGATGAGAAACTAAGTAATTCATGTGGGAAAGAAAGCGATACTTTTTTTAAAAAAAATTTAAAATGTACCACTGATGAAGTAAATGTATAAACTCATATATTTCAAGCCAATTATAGGTTCTTGTAGAATCTTTTTTAAAAAAAATCTAAAACAATTCTGAGACAAGAACTAAAATTGTTTTCACTATGAGCTATAAGGATAAATTATCATTTTAGGCAGTATTAAGCAAAAAAAGACTGTCATTATCAAATGGATTTTCAATACTATCTTTCGATTAAGGTCGTTTGTCCTTAGAGAAGGATGTTTAGTTATTGCCGCTTAATTAACACTATCTTGTGAAGAATTCTATTAAAAAATAACATTTCCTGTGCGTATGTGTCTCCATAAAGTGTAAAATTCAATTATTTCGTAAAATTCCGGTTAATTCATAAAATAGCAGGTAGTGAATTATGAGTTATTTCATAAAGTATTTAGTTATTTCCTAAAACAACTAATTTAACGAATTTTAACGTAAATGAGAGCACACACAATATCGTTTAAAAAGAGAAAGTACCATGCTGAGATTATAAAATAAGTCCATGAGATAGTAGTATAATTGTAGAGGAGGGAGAGTATTACCTAGGATTAGATTACAAGACATTTTTATTTCATTTTTACTAAGCTTGTAGAATTTTAAGCCATCACGGAATCATGAAATTAATTTCGCTTGTGAAAAATGTCCATTTGTTCAAGAAAAAATGAAATTTTTTATTTTAGCTGATTCGGTATTGACTTGAGAAGCAACACCAAGCAATTCTAAAACAACATTTTATTTCAGAAAATTGCTAGCCGTAGATAACTTTACCTTATTAATGCTGTCACCCTTGAAACAAGATTAAAGCATTTAAAGCAGTGTGCGTCATTAATTTTTTTTTCTTTTCCTCGTGTTCATTTTTTAATAATTGATTGCAAAATTACACTGAGATAGCTCTATTTAATATTCTGAGTTTCTTTTTATTTGATCTTCCCTGAAACTAACTTTTAAACCAAAAATTGTGTAGAGATTTATTATCATGTAAGAGCATGTTGTTGTTTTGATTTGGAGTTTTTAAAACCTAAAAATGCAGAAAATTGGCGATTTCAAGCTTTTGAGGCAGTAGTTTTTCGCTTTTAGGGTTATTTGGAAAGATAAAGAACATTTAATGCCTTACCATCAACAAAAAAATATAACATGCCGCGAATGCCCGTCATGTACCCGATTCTCCAATCTGGCAAATAAAGAGCAGAGATTTTTAGATGCATCGTTTTTTAAATATCGATGCATGTCTAATCTGATAGCCACGTTATTGTTTCAAATCAGTTTTTCATAAGAAAAAAAAATGCTACCCTCGAGAAAAAATTTTAAAACTCTATTGATTTTGAGATGGTCAAAAACCATAGATATTCTACATGTTGGTGATAACGAAAATAAATCATAAGAGAACATGACTTTTTTTTCGGTCGGATTGATATGACGTGACTTTAAAAAATTAATGTTCTCCCATGATAGCTTGAAATTTGTGATAGCAGATTTCAATTCTTTTTTTAGTATTATTTTTTAAATTTGCTTAAATTAAAATTTGCTTCATTTTTTAGAAAATTTGTAATAAGTTTTCAAAATTTCATCGCAATTGGATGAGCGGTACGGCAGCGCATAAGAGACATACAGACGAACATTCATTTTTATTGATATAGATTTTTCCTTCCATCGATTTGTGACAAAGATAACTCAAGAGTGTTTTTAGACTATACGGATGAAAGTGGTATGCTGTCTTTACACTAAATTTATAGATTTCGTTCATTTTTTGAGAAAATTCCGCAAGATAAAATCTGTTTGCCCAGTTTTTCGATTATAAGTCACCATCATAACTACAAAACGAAGAGAACTAGACAAACAAAATTCGTTACGCTTATTTAACATCTATAGTGCAACTTATCAAATTTTGAGACAAACCTAATAAGGGATTGACATTTATAATCTCAGAAACATGTGAATTCAACAGATCAAAAATTCATGACTTAAATATAAGAAATTTGATACTTGATTTTGCAACTTTAATTACAGTTTTATGCTAAATTTTCGTTTCAATCGGTTGGGAAGAAAGCGTCAGAAACCAAATGAAAACCTGATTTTTGGATACTTTTGACAGCATGCCAGGGATTCATGTACTTGGCGAATGTAATTGTAATATCCAACCTATTATCATATAACAAATTTAGCAAAAATGTTGAATTCACGCCAAAATGTTAATATTTCATAACTATTTTAAGCCAATCCCATGCAAGGCTTTCATTAGGATGATTCCTTTATTTAGAGAGAGTATGAGAAAATTTTAGGAAATTATTCCTGCTGGTTTAAACGCTGATAATTTATTTGAGGGCTAAATAGATAGCTTTGTGCCAAACATTTTTTTCAAACCATTTTCGCCTATTAATTGCAACCGAAGTTGTTACAAACAAATGTAAAATCTGGCAATCCCTTTGAGGGCGAATAAGTGCTTAATCACAATTAAATTAAATGTCAATAAAACTGTCTATGTGTTTAACAAAGCGTTAGTGTCGTTATTTTATAGATCCATCCGTCAAGAGGGCGTGGTTAAGTAACGTACTCAATGAGCCTGTTGGAGAAAAGGGAGGAGAACTTTATTTCGAGGAAATTGATTTAATTTTATTTTTGTAACTTATCGCCTTTGGCGACCAGATGGTTCGCCAATCTTATTGCTGTTTAAAATTATCAGTTAAATACTTTATGTAACGTCATTGTCAATGAAATACTTTATATGACTTCTCTTTTAATAGCTATTTCATCAAAATATTTTTTAGGTTCAAATTTTTATAGGCATATAATTCACTCATGAAGTTAGGAAGGCTATTATTAAAATTTTACAAATTAGCCGTTCGACTTTGAATTGAAAATATATATTTATTAAACCATGTTTGTCTTTAAAAAAGCTGATTTATTTAATTGATTTTGTACACAAAAGTCACAAAAAATATTTCTTTACGTTTTCTTTTTAGAAAAAAAAAAACATATTTCATATTTATCTTATTCCATGCAGACACGTGCAAATTTATTTTTATATGTTTAATTTTACTACATTTTTATATGTTTAATTTGAAATAATTATTTATTTATTTATTTTTTTCATTAATTTGTTTTTATCTATCTGATGGCAACATATAC
Organism: Argiope trifasciata; assembly: GCA_026543055.1. Classification (NCBI taxonomy): domain Eukaryota; kingdom Metazoa; phylum Arthropoda; class Arachnida; order Araneae; family Araneidae; genus Argiope; species Argiope trifasciata. The sequence goes on along the minus strand of JAPMOQ010022596.1, from coordinate 812,719 downwards.
ATAAAACATCATTTTTCCCCCTTTTCTCTCATAAGTGCTCGTGTAGATTAAATTTTATTGTTTCGTCCGAAATATATTGTTGAAAAATGTAATTAAAATATTTTTAAACATTCGTCAAAAGTAGAAACTTAAGCCATATTTTGAAATACTGACACCATTAACAAGCTAATTTTTTAATAATTAATTTGATGTAAAAATCATGTTTGTGCGATAATTTTTTCGGAAGTTATAGCAGAAAAACGTCGAAATTTCGCTTAATCTTTAATTAATTAAAATTCTAATTAAAAATTCAAAAAAAGGGCTCAGAGGGACACATTCCCGACATCCAAGGTATACATGTACCAAACTTGGCAATTGTAGGTCTTATAGTCTGGCCTGTAGAGCGCCAACAACACACACACATTGAGTTTTATTATAAGTATGAATTAGTTAATGGGGAAAAGTTATTATTTCTTTTTTATTAAAAAAAGGATTTTTGTACTTTTAAATTTGGCATTTAGTAGAATGGATATTTGATACTGAATAAAGCTCATGGAGTTACTTTTAAGTACCAATCATTTTAATTTAATTCCATTAATGGACTGGCTAATTTTTGAATTATACATTAAATTCACAATTAAATTTTTTTTATTTATACATTTATTAGAATTGTTGTGGGCCGCGGTGGCCTGGTGGTAAGGTCTCAGCTTCGGAACCGGAGGGTTTCAGGTTCGAGACTCGATTCCCCCGAAGAACCGTCGTATGAGGGGGATCTCTTGCACATTAAATCTGTCAGGCCAAACGTCCTCCCGCTGGTGTGGCGTGGCGTGGTGTGGAGAGGGGGTGCCAGTTCAGGTGTCGTCCTCGTCATCTGACTGTGGTTCTAAATTACGAGGTCAGTCCCAAAATAGCCCTAGTGTTGCTTTAAAATGGGACTTTAATATAACTAAACTAAACTATTAGAATTGTCAGGGAAAAAAATTTTTCTATGCATAATATTTAACACGCAATTTCCATATAGTTAGAGAAGTACAGAAGAATTTACATTTAGTTATTCTTATTCATTTAAAACGTAATTTTTTTAAATAAACGATTTGAATTTTCTGTTTACCTCTTTAAAAAAAACATTTTTTAACATGATCTATTCGACTATTATTTTTTTTTTTACCGTCCCGCTTTAAATTAATCCTTAATTCTATAGTTTAAATCTACAAATTAATTTTATGAATAAATGATTTTTAATTTTCTGAGATTTTATTTAATTTCAAAGCGTTATTCAAGACAAAAATGACTTACGTAAAACCTGAAACTCAGTTCACTCTCAATCCGTTTTCGATCCTTCTAGAACCTTTCTAATGAATGGGAGTCTCTTCGAAACGAAATAGCTGAACGTTTCAAGCAAATTCATGTATTATTTTTTGAATTTATATTTTTTTTTATTGTTTCTACATTTATACATTTTGTTTTCTTCTAAGATTCATTTCTACATTTTTACTTTCGCACATGCGAATATAGAGAAAATATTTGCAATCGTCAAAAAAATTCGAACTCGAGGTTTTTGCAAATTACTTAGACTTCATTGAAAAATACAATTTTGGGAAATATATATAGGTCTGTGACAAAGGTAACTTTGTGTTGCTTGAATTCGGTACGTGATCTTTACACCAAATTTTCAGATTTCTATAAAATTTTGTGTGAAATCTGTTCAGAAGTCAGTGTGTCTGACTGTTCGAATATACGATAACACGATAATTTCAAAATGAAGAGAAGTTGAGAGAGAAAATTCATCACACATTTAATATCTATAGTGTAGACTCTTATCAAATTTCGAGCCAAATTCAACATCGGGTTGCTTGTCTGTCTGTCTGTCTACCTGTAGTTTCAGAAACATATAAACGTGATAAAACAAAAACTCAATAGAATAAATATATAAAATTTGATAAGGTATTTTGCGACTACAGTTATAGTTTTTCCACAAATTTTTGTTCCGATCGTAAAGTTTTGTTTTAAACCAAATTTCTAGCATTGTGTCTGTTTGGGACAAAGATAACTTTGAACAAACGGATGAAATTTGGTATGCAGTCTTTACACCACATTTTTAAATTTCTATCATCTGCAAACGCCTTTGAGGAAGTCTAACTATTCGAATCTAACACGATCACTACAAAATGAAAAGAGCGAGATAAATAACATTTTGTGAACCTATAAAACGTGACAAATCCTGTGAAGCGTTGATAGTCTGTACTTTTAGAGTATATAAATGCGACAACTCAAAATGCACCAAATTTGGTACGGCATTTTGTGACTACCAGTTATGTGTCAAATTTTTGTTTCAATTCTATTGGAGTGATGACGTCTGAAACCTAAATTTGATTTATTGCGTTTCATACCAGACATTAATCACCGAGAATTGCGCTATCGATGAGGAGGAACCCTTGCAAGAGAATTTCAGAGATACTAATTTTATTAGAGAGAAGTTTTAAATTTTAAAGCTTTAAAAAAGAGAAAGCTTTAAAAACTACACCCGCTGGTTTCTGCCCATTTCTGAAAAATATTCTTGTCTACAGCCGACCACCCCGCCACCACTGAACGTAGCGGTATCGACAGGAGTTGTTGTGATCTACTGCTGAATAAGTATTCTCCAACCTTACATGGACCGATCAGTCAAACCAACATTCCTTTCGGGGTAGTCAATAGCTGTCTTTCTCCCCACCTGCACACTCTCAAACAGTTGGAAGGAAAATATCCATCCTATCCTTCAGGGCTTCGAAATGACCTGGTACCATCAGTACTGTACTTAAATCATTATTGACAATCTTCAGGTCTTTCCTTAACTCTGAGATCTCGATATGTTCCACTAAACAGTGGTAAATCGTATAAATTTCTCCACAAATGCATTTATTTACCTGCGTTCTTCCAAATCTGAAAAACTTATGTTTTAAAAAATCTTCATTTATTTCGCTTAATTCTTATGAATCCGGATCTGAATGGAAAAAAAAACTGTATTCCTTTATCTTTAGGCAGATTTAATTCGATCTTCTTCCTCTCGACTTCTAATTAAAAATGAATCGGAACTTGTTTTCTGTGAATCTGATATTCAGGGAGACTAAAAATAGAAAAATTGGGAACGAAAAAAAATTATTTAATTAAAAATGAAAATATTAACTTCACACTCAATATTCCCACCAATAATGAATTTTAAATTACAGAAATAAAAAAGCAAGAATTTGTTTGCATGTGTGGAAATAACAATCTAAAAGCAGGAAGTTTCGGCACATTTGCGGTTTATTAACAAAATACTTGAGTTCAGTATTTTTTTTTTTTTCATTTTCTAACATTTTTATATAAAAACTTTCATTTTGCTTTTTTACTTTCCCGCGTACGAAATCAATCGCAGATGGGCCAACGCTTAGAACGCACCTGCGATCTAAAAGCCAATTTTTACAATTACTTATGTTTGTTAAGGAATTAACTCAAAAATATTTTGATCTATATGGATGAAATTTAGTATATGGTGTTTGAATCAAATTCGTCGATTTTCTTCGGATTTTGAAGGAAATTTATTCAGAGAAAATCTGACTGCATGGCTATTTAAATAAAAATGAACTCGATAACTTTAAAAGATGAAGAGTTATATATATAAAATTCGATAAACTGGTTAAAATCTTCTTATCAAATTTTGAATCAAATCTGTCCAAGTATTGATCGTCTGTTCGCATTCAGTAAATGCAATGACTTAAATCAACGAAATTTGATGAGTGACATTGAATATGCAACTGTTGTTCTTTGTCAGAGTTTTGTTACTGATCGATCTGGAAAAAAAAATGACTTAATACATATTCACGATAGATTCACTAAAGCTCCCAGATTCATGCCAAGGATCAATATATCGTGACTATTATTCACTTTATGGAAAGTCCACAATTTTATGAGAGGACAAAGATAAGACCTTTGTTGGACAGTATGCTAGAAAGTTTGAATGAAATCAATTATTCCTTACGTTTAGTGGATACATATGTGAGACTCAGATCAGCACTGCATAACAGAGCTTGCCGAACTCAGAAAGCATCCAATATTAGGAGATTTTTCTAACATAATTGGGCAAAATATCACATTAGTCTATTTTATGATTGTTTATCTATACTAATATCATTAATGTGAAAGTTTGTATGTTTCGTGGATGTTTGTGACTCAATCACGCCAGAACGGCTGAATGGAATTAAATTGAAATTTAGTACAAGGATAGATTAGAGTCTGGAATAGAATATAGGCTTAAATTCCGGTTCATTGAGTGGTTCATTTTTTATCAATTAAAAACTAACTTTCGCACCAAAAAGATGAGGCCAAATCCCGCCAAAGACGAGCAAGGCTCCAGTTATGAGGTTAAGCTTAGGAGAATTTCGACCGATTATTTCAAACGATTCTGTTTACTTTCTTAGTGTTTGATGTGCTTAAAATGAAATGTTGTAAATGAATCGATCTTCCGGATTCATTCTGTAGTACTTTCAAATTAAAAGAAATCAGGATGAAGGAAATAAAAAATTTCTCATCTGCTTTGCGTTACCCCAATTGGCGTAGGAAAGTCAGACATGTGCGTTACACCAACTGGCAGTGAAAATTCGCGCGTGGTTGTAGATAATTATGTTTTCATTTAAATTTAAAATTTAAAAATTATGTGTATAATACTGTTGTAGCTATCTCATTCTCGATCCATAAATAAAATGGGTTTTACCAGACTTGATTTGCTGTTTTATTTTGGGTATACAATGTACATAAATTGTTTTTACGTTACTTGTGTGTTTTTGTTATTAAATTGTATTTATGTTATATATTTTTCGTATATTCGTATACTTTTAAATGTGTCGTTTTTAGGTTAGGTTTAATTTTTTTATTTGTCATTATTTGATAATTTTTCGTACATATACATCAAAATTTCTACGCAAACAGTCGCGTTAATTGATTGTAAGTCATATATTTCATTTTATTTTTAACCTTCGTGTTATATTATGTTGTGCCATTTATTATTCCTCTTTTTTCTAGCATAAATTAAGGGCAAAAAGGAGTTGGCTTGAGTATTCTCTTTCTTATCACGCGCTCTGGATTATTAATACTTGTTTATTAGGACATGAATACAAAACTGCTCAACTGACTCATATCAGGAGAGGAATTTCCGACGACACAAGTCCAATTGCATCTATCATGTTCAGAGTAAAAAGAATTTCGTGGAGACAAATCAATTAAATGCTCTCAACTCTAAATCAAATGCAGGCCAAACAGCTTACATGTGACCCAATATCATCAAACTTTCATCGATTCTGTTAGATTTTTAAATTTATTGTGAAGAAATAGAGGATTCAATTCTTGAGGGATCAATGATTCATTGGCATCTTACGAAATGTAGAAAAATTTTCACAAAACCAAATTCAAGGATCTGGTTACTATAAATCCACAAACCTTCAAATCAAATTTTTTTTTTTAAAAAAAAATCGCATTTGTGGGTAAAAAGCAAGTGCGGGTCAATTTTTTACTTCCATTTCTATACAAAGCAAAAGCTATAAAAATACACAGAGCATTTGCAGCTTTGTTTAGGAAGCAACTACTATTCCGTTTATAAAAGGCTAGAGTTACACGATAGTATTTTCACACAAATGACGTTTTTTTTTTTAAAAAAAACTCTGGTTTGTTTCTCTGGCTACGTTTAGTAATGGAGCTCTTTGCAATTTATTGCAGCGTTTTTCAAATGTTCCGGAAGAAATGAATGCGAATTCGTGCTTGGGTTGTGCAGCCACGACTTTGAACATATGTCTTTGAAAAAGGAGAGAACAAGAGTGTTTACGTTAGGTCTGCTAACCCTGACCCTGTGACGGAAATGCTCGCACGAACGAAACCCGCTGCGCTCTCTTTCCCTGTCTCTCAATTTGCGACATGAATGGGCACGGCCATAAACAACACCCCTGAAGACAGCCAGAAACTTGCTGTGCACGTACCAGAAAGAGAGCGCGCTTTGTGCGCCGAGAATGATTGACTCAATGACAGCCTTGATGGTCAGAAGGTGAAAAACCATTAATGGTTAAATCACAATCGAATGATTTAATATTTCGTTCTTCGCTTTTTGGGCATAAGATTTCTCTGATAATAAACATCATGATGATGTTGTTTGTTGTCCCCCTTGATTTAAACATCAATTCAAACCAAATCCAAGAGATCAGTAAAAGACGATTAAAGACCCTTTATCATCCGAGGGAGGAACTCTAAAGGGCCTTTGGCGGTTTTTGGTTATACGAGGCCACAGGCGTTGAAATATTTTGAGCCCCCCCCCGTGGTAAACTCTATGGTGGAAGAAAAATAAAGAAAGGCGGCGGTAGCTTGGTTTGTAGAGCTCCAGACTCGTAACCGAAAGGTAGCGAATTCTGCCCTCGTCTCGGCAAGACCGCCGTGTTGGCTAATAGCAGTTGGGGCACGTTAAATATGTCGTGACTGCAAAGTCCTCCAAATTCCCATAACAAATGATATCTATGGGGGTACTGAATCGATCTCTGATTTTATCTAAATTCTGATTTACAGATGGATGAATGACTGACTACGACCGCCCCCTAAAAAGGGTTGTGTCGTGTGTGTTCGAGCAAAGTCGTACTTTCACCTGAATGGCGCTTGTTCACAACGAAAAGCGCACACTTCTGCCTTCATTCGAAAGAACTACTCTCATTCGGCTTGGTATGACCAAGTGGCATTAGACCGACCGACGACTCTATGGTGGCCAAAAAAGTTGCAAGAAGAAGTTAATCCAGTTTTAAATTTATTTTAATATTTTTTGTGATATGTATCAAAATGAAATTCCTAATGCATTTATAGCTTTGGTTTTTTGTTTGTTCAGATATTCTGCCTTTTATCGATCCATTTTATATACTAAGTCATTTTTTATTGCTTCTAGACCAATAAATCTTTTATTTTGTTATGTTCATATAACTTAAAAGAACAGTAATTGAGTTCCCTAGCGATTTTCATTCTTCATGATTTCGATGAAATAGTTCTATTTTAGTATTAAGATTATTTATCAAAACCTTGGTAAATATGCTATAGTATGAGCATAGTAAAGAGAGAATAATGAAAAAGTATTCTGAATTTATATAGTTTAAAGAAAAGAATTTGCATACGCAGCGTTTTAATTCTACTAGAATTTTACTTAACTTTCTACTTTTTCAACAACACTTTTAAAGATGAGTTGACGCCTTTTTTTCTTTAAGGAAAAAGTAAAAGGAGAAAATTTTTTGAATCATACCAAAGGGGAGACTTGAACAATTAAATTTACCTGCGGTTGCGCACTTGATACACATCCAAGTCGATTTTGAGGCCCTTATACACATCAAGACACGAGGCGATCACCTCCACCACCTGTGCGGAAATCCACCCCTGTTCCTGCCCGAGCCCTTCACAGATGTGACCATAAAAATGACATCCTTCCCTTCGTGGTTCCACCCCTTCCTGTGTTGTTTCAACGATCTGTAGTCTAAAGAAAACAGCATCCCATTCTAACATCATTTCCAGGACACAACTGCTTTGTGCGGCTGATAAAAACAAACTGATTCTGAAAACTAATTGAATCTGTTTCTTTGACTCTCCCGTAACCCAAACAGATTTTCCGGCTCTTTGATGTTGCCCTTCTTACCGACATTTAGCGGGAAGCTCTCAAGGGCCGGTTATACGACCGTCCGTTTCACAGATTTGGTCATAAATCAAACCTCCGACCCACTGGGGGACCACACTCCCCCATAGCCACGAGGATGCTTTTCCCCTCCAACCCTTCTTGGACTCTTTGATGCCTGAGCACTTTACCGACAAGTTGTCGTCGGTAAAGTCGACGGGCATCAAAGAGATCAGAAAATCGCAAGAGGGGTCAAAGGGCTGCACGTGGCTCGTCTGCAGACGGGGTATGGGCCGTGTAACCGGCCCTTCAGACGTCTACAGGAGTCCCCCAGATGATGGGGGATTGTGGTCCTCCAGTGGATCGGATGTCAAATTTATGATCAAATTCGTGAAGCGGCAGGTCTTTGGAACTTGGCTTAACTGAGCTCCGACCCGTCCGAAGGCACACGGATTAACCTCGCAAGACTGAATGACCAGACCGCATCAACAGCAACACAGGTGGGATCTGTGGTTGAATCCTAATGGCCCTCACCAGCCACGATACCAGCCTCTCCATAGGGAGCACGTCCCGTCGTCTATGGGGGGTCAGTGCCCCCATCTATTATTGTACCCGCCGAGTTGGCGAGATCCAGCCCCCATACCGGAAGCATCTCATCCTCATTTGGAGGTGACCTCTAGGGAGGATATCACCTGAGGGAAGAAGTCTGACTTTAACTCATATGAAGATGATAAACGGTTGCACAGCCCCTTTTTACAGGGGACCTCTTTAACACACCTCACAGATAGAGCACAAGTAAAGAACAACCATGTCAAATCAGGACTCGAAACCGGGAGGTCCAGATCACAGGAAAGATGCGCTACCCTTAGGCCAGGAAGTTGGCATAAAATCCTTTTATCATTTTTATTACAGAGTTCCACATCCAGTAGATTCAAGACAATCTGGCAGAAGAGAAAGTCAGACAACAGAAAAGTCTGGATCAGTCGGAGTTCTAGAAATGTTGTCTTTCTAATGAATGACTCTACCCATTGTTGTTGTTGTTGTCTAAATGTTGACTCTACCCATTCCAGATTGAAAATACTCCTTTTTTATATCCAATACTGGACCTCTTCTGATTTTCTAATCTTTTTGTATAAGCCAGTACTTTATGAAATATTTGTTTTATGTTGCACTCTATTTTTCAAAAAATTATCATAAAAAAGCATAAGAACAAAATTATTACCAACATTTTAAAACCAGCATCAAAATGTTCAAATCCAAGAGGCCTAAAATAATACATGCTGTACAATTTGCGTACGTGTGTGTGCTAGAAACAACATAGTTAAAAGTGAAACCCAGTTTGAAGAAATAATCGTTGAAATTATTTAATGATTTTTATTCTTCCTGTTTCCAAACAAATTATTCAATTTTTAGTTTTTGCCAAAATAAATTTGTGCAAGCCATGGCAACAGCAGCATAGCGAAAGAAATGTATACAATAGTAAGGAGAAAACAGGAAAATGCGACAGAGAAAAAAAAATCCGTTGATGCAGCGTTTTGATTTTGTAAGAAAATTAATAGTCCGAGCAATCGGAAATTAAAACTATTATGAAGTCGAAGTAATTAGAAAATTGTTTTTTAAACCTATCTAAAATGAAACTATGGCATAAATATATTTAATTCTTTTCACATTTCCCTAATAATTATATAGATGTGATATACAGTGGTCTAAAATAAAAGGCGGAAACTGACAATTAATAATTTCTGGAAAAGTTCTTGATAGATCCTTTCTTTTAATTTCTGAAAATATCATTGATAGATCATTTCTTTTCCCTCTAAAGGTATCCACCTATGTTTGAAGGAAAATTTTCGAAAAATTGGATTTTTTTTTTTTTATTATGGTTTTTAGACGCATTGTCAATTATAATACAAATGCAAAAAAAAAAAAAAAGAAAAAGAAAAATATATTTTTCAGAAATAGGAAAATGTGTAGTATATTTTAATGAAATTAAGCCAAAACGGCTCACACTTTACACAAAATTGTAATGTAGCAGTCTTATTTTTCTCTTTACATAAGTTATAGAATATGATGATGAATGAAATGAGTGAAAAATTGAAGTTAAGAACACATTTTAGCCGAAAAATATGTGCCCCTGAATTATGGGTCAGGACTTCCTTTTCCAAGAAAAAAAACTGTTTTGTAAAGAGAAAAGTCTGAACTACAAGAAATAAAAAAAAAATTTATTCGTCAGTGTGTTCGATAAATAATGTTTTTAACGTAGTCGGGTGCCGTAACTCTCTATTGCGGTAAAATTTTCAGATATTTTTTCCCTAATAGCCGAGGTCTAATACCAGAACTACTGTAACTGTACTTAAAATTAAATTTTATTTAAATATACCAAATGTTTCTAAATATATTGAAGAGTTTGCTGCAAAAAGTGCGTAGCTCCAACCTAAGGGAATTTGGAATTACATGCGCTATCATGTGGTAAAATGTAAACTTACTCGCTTGGTGCCAGAAAGATGTAGTTCATAAATCAGTCAGTTTTAGAGACTGACTTTATTGAAGTTTAACTTTTTATTCAAAAGCTAAACATTCTTCATTTTTTAAAGCATTTATAGACTCATATGCTGCGTAGTTATTTACTTCATTTACTCTTTTTATAAATGCATTTCTTTTATTAAAATTTTACAAATTAGCCATTGAACCATGAATTGAAAAAATGTCTATTAAACCATGTTTGTCTTAAATAAAGCTGATTTATTTAATTAATAATAATATAGAAGTCACGAAAATTTTTCTTTACATTTTCTTTTTGGAAAAAACATATTTCATACTCATTTCATTTCATGCAGACACGTGCAGAAATTTACATTTTTATATGTTTCATTTGCAATAATTCTTTATTTTTTAGTTAAGTTTTTGTCAGTCTGATGGCAACATATTGATGAAAGATAATTTTCCCCTTTTTCTCGTAACGTGTTCGTGCAGATTAAATTTTATTGTTTTGTCCGAAATATATTGTTGGAAAATATAGTTAAAACATTTCTTTAAAAATAGAGGCTTAAGTTATATGTTGAAATACTGATACCATTAGAAAGCTAAATTTTTCAATCTTTAATTTGGTGTAAAAATCATCATTGTGCGATAATATTTTCGGAAGTTATAGAGAAAAACATCGAAATTTCGCTTAATTTTTAATTAATTCAATTCTAATTAAAAATTCAAAAAAAGGGCACCGAGGTGCACATTCCTGACCTCGAAGGTATACATGTACCAAACTTGGTAGCTGTAGGTCCAACGGTCTGGCCTGTAGAGCACCAAGACAAACACACGCACATTGAGCACATAAATTTATGGATATAAATAATGAATGTATGCTTTTATTTTTCAAAAAAATATTGTTTAAAGGAGGTTTTACTGTAACTAAAAAAACTACTTGAAAAAAGTAGCTGAAGTGGTCTTTCTCGCATAATCTATACTTATAATAAAGCTCAATGTGTGTGTGTGTGTGCTTGTGTGTGTGTGTTGGCGCTCTACAGGCCAGACCGTTGGACCTACAGCTACCAAATTTGGTGCATGTATACCTTGGAGGTCGGGAATGTGCACCTCGGAGCCCTTTTTTCGAATTTTTAATTAGAATTTGAATTAATTAAAATTTAAGTGAAATTTCGACGTTTTTCCGTTATAACTTCCGAAAATATTATTGCACAAACATGATTTTTATATCAATTTAAAGATAAAAAAATTAGCTTTCAAACGGTATCAGTTTTTTAAATTTATAATGTACGCGTCTATTTTTAACGAATTTTTAAAGAAATATTTTAACCATGTTTTTATCACGTGACTGGATAAAATAAAAGAATGCCGGAAGTACGAATAAAAAAAACCATCATCGCAAAATAAATCTAAAGAAATGCAACTTTTAACACGTGACTGGATAAAATAAAATAAATATAAAATGTGATATTTTCTAAAAAAATAAATGCAAAGCAAAGGATTCTATGATCGTAAAAGGATTCTATGAAGGTAAATAATTCAATAAATCTTCTTTACGGTAAACCTGATAGAATTTAGACAGGATATGCATTGGAATCCCAACTTAATGGCATATTTCTTTTATCGTTTGCAATATCTGTATCATTAAATCAATATATATTTTTTTCATTATAAAATGTGCTAGTTTCTAAAAAATAAATGCAAAGCTAAGGTTTCTATAAAATCTGCAAGAGCACGTTAAAGGGAAAAAATGATGTTTTATCACCATGTTGCCATCATTTTGAAGGAAGTTCAAATTAAAAAAAATATATAAATAATAAAAACTATCATTACAAATTAAATCTGAAGAAATGCAACTTTTAGCATGTGACTGGATAAAATAAAATAAATATAAAATGTGATATTTTCTTTAAAAAATGCAAGGCAAAGGATTCTATGATCTTTTGCAATATTTAAATGATTAATTGAATAAATTATCTTTATTTATACAGAATGTGCATTCAAATTCCTATCCAATGGCCAATTTGTAAAATATTATTAATAGGCATATATATTGTTTAATACTATTAATTTGATCTAAATGAAGTAAATAATTACACTTTATGTAGTTTGAGTCAAACAATGTATTTATGAATAATGAGTTTGAGATTTCTTAATACTTTGCTCTGTGAGCCATATTTTACAAAATATTTTTATTCATATTTTACATAAAAGTTGCTACATCAATCAGTCTTCTAAATCAATCATTAAAACTGACTGATTTATAAAATTAAAGAATATTATTAGGAAAACGTGTTCTTTTAGAACTTTCAGTCCATCATCTTAAAGAAAATATTAATTTCAGGCCAACCAATGCCCGCAGTTACTTCAAGGCTAATGAATATGTGATTTAATTGAAAATTTTAGAACCCATTACTCATGGCGAACCAGCTGGTCGCCAAAGGCGGCTAGTCTCTAATAAATTTATACCATAGTACGTCTTATATGACATTGACGTACATACTTGCGAAATATTCTTTACTAAGAAACTTATAATGCGTGAATTTAGCATTTATGCTGAATCTGTCCTAGGTGAAATAGTATCCAAATATATATAGAGCCAAGGCGTACAATAACCTTGGCGAATTGTCTGGCGTTTAATCCCAGATATGCGTTATAATATTTAAAAAATCGAATTAGTGTTTTATACTGGTTTTTCTCATCTGATTGTGACTATAAAAGGCTTCTATAAAAGGAAAAAATAAAATGTTTGAAAAATTGAATTTTTTATGCGGCGCCCTTCACGAAAAATGTCGCAGAGTAAAATGTTTTTTGTGCATTCATCTATAAGTACACAGCATTTCACGCTTTCATTTGTAAAATGTGCTGCAATATCAAAATGCCAATTCAATTATTTGGACCATTTTTCCATACCTCTCAACGCTACTCAAATGAGACTTTCATCGGAATATTTAAGGCACCTAAGCAGAATCAGAAATATATATATATATATTAATTCTTGATGTACCAGCGTAATTTATTAACTTTCATTAAACTTTAAAAAGTGATAAAATAGAGGAAATTTATTAATTCACATTAAATGAAATGCTTAAAAACTTCGGCAAAGATTTATAGAAAGTGCACTGCTAAGGCCATTTCATCCTTCTATCAGACGAGGTGCACGTCGAAATTCATTGAATTTATCAGTCAGCATACTGTTGCACAAAATGGAAGCAAGAACTTCTTCACATTTATAGAACATGACTACTGATTATGAAACTGATGCAGAGAATGGGCTTCTGCCATTCTAACAATAAGTTTTGTTTCTATCCCGATTAAAGCAACATTCATCTGTCCAAATTGCATTTCTAAGAAAGGAAGAATTTGATTTTACTTCAAATACGGCAGAAACGTAAAATTACAGACGTTAATCAAGTAATTCTTGTGTCAGCAAATGGACTCCGCAAATATTGAACGGATGTTTATTATAATTGAAATATTTTCTACATTTTAGATTTTTTTAAATTGAATTCTGGATAAAATGCTTAATTTTAATTTCAAACCTCGATAACTGCCAACTATACAAGGCAATAAATTCTTCTCCAGGAAAGTAAAGATGCAGTAATTTGTAACTGCTTGAGAGTTCTGAAAGCAGATTTCCTTAAAAAATGCTTGGAATTCAAAAAATAAAAATTGTATTCATAAGAGCGGCGTTACAATTATTTACTGCATAAATGGCAGTCTATCCAAAAGTTCCTTGTTACTGAAACGTCAATTTAGCATACTAGAGTGAGCAAATAATTTTATTTTCTTACTCGTCAGCTCAATACTTCACCAAGATAAGTTTAAACGTTCAGTCTCTCAAGTTGCTTTTCCCTTTAATATATCAACGATGCAAAAGTGAATTTAAAATGAATATTATTATGCATGATTAGCAAATTTCTTTGAAGTCATGATAATTGGATGATGTATTAGTACACAAATGTTTATATATGACAGTTTTTTTGTACCGAATAAATTTGCATTTCTGAAATATGTTTTCATCCAAACAATTACAAAATAAAAATTTATATATATTTTTTGTATGCGATTCCAGCCTATTTTCCATGTCTATTTTTTAATATTTACCTTTCTTCAAATCAAATGAGAGCAAAATTAAACAAAGAACAACAGTTATGGTCACAAGATAACATATTGAACTTCATCATCATAACATATTGAATTTCCTGAATGAGTTATTGTAATTACATGGATGCAAAAGAATAGACAGATAGAAAACCCACTTCTGACAGATTTGGTTCAATATTTGACAGAAATTTACATTTCAAATGTTAAAATTTTACCTAACTTTTCACATTATATAATTACTTAGCACTTGAACTGCCAATCTCCCTCTGAATAAATTTCATTCAAAACTTGACAGAAATCTAGATTTGATGTAAAGATCACATAACAACTTTCATCCATCTGGCTTGAAGCATTTTTGAGTTATCTTTGTCATGTGAAGACAGACATAATCTCAAAAATGTGTTTTTAAGTCTCTAGAAGGTCCAAGACAGAGATTCGTCAAAATTTCAAATTTGAATTTTATGGGGATTAAAATATTTTCTCAGAGGACACATTAAAAAAATATATATAACATGTGTAATTGTGTTGTTTTATATTTTTTTATTGAAGATAACCTAAATTTATAAACTACTTAAAGTGTTCGCTATCTACATCCAGTTATCCACTGCGCTCTTTGAATTAGTACACTCTGAATTTTATTTCTTATTGGGTTCATATTTTATTTTCTTCTTTATAAAATTAAAAGAAATTTCTCCAGAAAAAAAATTTTCACTTTTCATTCTTGAAATTTTAAACGTAAGTTTTCAGCTTAAATGAATAACTATCTTTCAGATAATCAGTTGTAAAACACACCATTCAAATTTATTGCTTCTTCAACAGATAGAAATTTGATTCACACCTAATGGAATTTCCGATACAGCATAACATCTCATGAAAGGATTCATAATAATTTCAGACAAATTACAAGATAGAAGTAGAGAAAACGTTTAGATAGTAGAATGGAATAATAACAAAGAGGCTTTAATTTAAAGTAACTATCACATCAATTCAACTCAGCATATGAATGAATAGAAAATAAATGAATATCAAAAACTGTATATTAGTTAAGAAGAAACTGCATGCCTGTAGTGTATTTCTTTTGATAATGCATAAAGGAAATCTCCTACTATTTGAAAGAGACAAAACTTTTCATAAACCAGTTCACTTTTTTGATTACCACTGAATAAGATCTTTCCTTTGGTTTTCATCCAGAATTTTCATTGATTTCTTAAAATGCTGAAAGGACAATTAAAAAAATAAAGATGTAGTGATGAGAAAAGTAAAATATAGTGAATTTCCTATCTCACTGGAAGATAAAATATGCTGTCCTTTTTAACAATCCATGGGGCTAGCATTTTTAATTTTCTTTCATTAACAATATATCTAGCCATCATGCAAGCAATTATACAAAGGAAGAAAGAAATTAAACTATGTTTAAAATAATCATGAAATTCTTTCCTCCTAAAAAAAAAAGTAAAATTTTCTGTATTTTTAATACAAAAAAGGGAGGGGGGGGGGGTAAAAAAGCCTTTTTATAATAAGAAACCAAAAGATATTTTTTACACTACATATATGAATTTTTATAAAATAAATATATGGAAGCAGGTTATTTAGTAAAAAAATATTTTCAAACTTTTATTATCTATTCATATTAATCAGCATGTAATAAGTTCATTTTATTTTTTAAAATTAAACAAATGTTTTAAATTTAGCTAATATAACACATATTTTTAAGCATAAAGATTACTAGAATTCTTTTAAAATTTTAGAATTTCATTTAAAGAGTATTAATTATCAATAGAATGGAAATGGTAAATGTATTCATAATTTAGACTTGTGTTTAACATGCATTTTAATGGCAACTTAACATTAATACTATATGATGGAACCCAAAATTAATTTTAAAGAAAATTTCACATTCTACAACATTACACATAAAATCCTAGCTAAGATTTGCTTTGATAAGTACAAAACATGGGGGAAAAGAAGAATTTTGTATATATTTGATATAAGATATTTTCAATGAAAATAAACACATTTCATGACGATAAATAATCAAAGTATAGCATGTGTTATAAAATATTTGAATGAAAAAAAAACCAATTATCTGGTAGGAAACTTTTATTTTATACATTACAGAAAACAATATCTTATAGAACAAAATAACCAATGCAATTTATATATTAAATAGTTAAGGTATGGTGCACGAAGAACTAAGCAAAATGAAATATCAAACCTATGCAAATATTGTATAAATAGCACTTAAGAATAGAGGGAAAATTTTGTAGAAAAAAATTTATCATCTGATCATTCTCATTTAATTATCAAAATATAAATGTACACAAAAATTTGTGTTTCTTCTTTTGCACTGAAGTAATGCTAACAGTCCTGATGGTTTATATTACCTTCTAGAAGCATTTGAGTCCTCACTCAGTGTTTATATAGAAATATAAATCTTGTTTCGTTTTCCCTTTTTTAAGACACCAATTGAGCTACGTAACTGAAATCGTTACCGAGTAAGAAATTGATACTGAGTACTATGATAAAGAAGTTTACATCCTTTTTATAAGTTTATGTGGGGAAAAAAATATATAGAATATTTCTTTCATTGGCTTAATTTTTCATTTTTACAAGTCGATTTAAAGCAGCTGCAGAATGATTCTACTGAAGAGACTTCAAAATAAAATTCTTGCATTGACAAGTAGGATACCAATAAATTATATAAATCCTTAACAGGTATATATTTACACTATTATACACTCATTTATATCAAGACCAAGTAAAATATCTTAAAACTTTAACCACACAAAATCTTGCTCCATAAACATGAGTTGGTAAGGATGTTTAAAAATTTTCACAAACAACAAAAAATAATTTTGTAACAGAGGAGGAACTAACATATTCTGCTTCTGAGTTGTGCAAAAAGAAAATAACACTACACAAATATATAAAAACATTTCTTTCACATATTCTATTAAAAAATATTTTTTTTCCAAAGCAAAAAGTTTTCAATCGATATACTTTCATATTCAGAACAGCCATTTTTCTATTAAAAAATATGCCAGAAAAGAAAATCTGCTTATGTCATGTAGAATGAAGATAAAATCAGACACCCCTATGCACTGTTCCAAAGGAGCGTTGGAAAAAAAATAAAACAATTATTCCAAACAAATTGGCTATTTACAAAAAAAAAAGAGAGAGATGCATCCAGGCTGAACAAGTGGCTCTTCATCGGGGTTTAAGAGTGACACGGAATGAAGAGACATGGTCCAGGTTGAATTTTTTAATTTACAAGATTTTGGAGCACAGAAACGAGATGTTCGCCTGTCTTCACATGAAAAAAAAGTCATTAACATCACAAGGCAAAATCTTCATGCCACATATGTGTAGATTTTCCTGAAACATAAAAAAAGACGTTTTTACCAATACAATAAGTAAATGCTAACAATTTGTAAAAACACCATTTTTGAATAATTTTAAAACTATTTTTTAACATTTTTAAATAAACTGTTCATTATTTTGTTGATTTTTTTAAATTTTTTAATATTTTTAAATAAACTGTTTATTAATTGAATAATACCAGCTATAAATCTCAAGATTATATTAGAGATCACAGTGTTATTTTCTGTATAAAAATTTCTACCACAGCAATTTTCCAAACTTTGAAAACAGCATTACCTAATTTTAAAAGTTGAATTCCTTTTTTTAAAGTTTCTGTCACTTTTATCATATTAATAAATATCAAAACTCATTGAACTGGAAGATTCAAACAAAACTTCGGTCAATATTAAAAACTGAAGTCAAAAACATTTAAATTTGGTCTAAAATAAAACATCCATTTTCTTATGTTTTATATTTTCTTATAAATTTTTTAAATTACACCAATTTAACTTATATAAATACTTTTAATATGAAATATTCTCAATTAAATCGATTCAAAATATCATACAAATAAAAGAGAAATTTGTGGTTAAAATAACATTAATAATGACTTGTATAAAGAACCTTAAAAATAGGATTATAACTTATGGACATATGGACATCCATTAGATATTTACTATCCTAATTCTACTAATACAACAATGATATCATGAAATAGTATTGCTAAGCAAAAATCTCATCTGTGCCATTTTAAGATTAAACTAAGAATAATAATAATTTCATACCACTTTTTTCTGTTTGAAACAATTAAAATAAAGTTTTCTCTCTTTCTTTTGTTCTGACAAAAAAGAATGAAGAGATCCTTTACAAAATTCTACATATAAGAATTAAAGTGCATGACTTAATTCCGTAATTTGAAGTAAATTTTAAAACACAATTAATTCATTTATAGAATGTACAAATAATAATATAACTGAAAACACATTACAAGTAATAATAGCAATTTGCATTGTTGAAGAAAATAACTATAAAATGTAATGTTGTACAAAAAAAAAAAAATCATATTACTTGTCTCTTTAAGCAAACATATTTAAATGTGTTGCATATTGTGATAAAAATATAAATTCGAGGAAAATCTGACACTTAATCCATGCACCCTATACTAGTAGCTCTTGGCAACCAGCTGGCTGGCTTAAGAATATTAGCTGCAGTTCCCTTCAATTAAAATTTTTATGTATAGCTTAATATCTTTAAATCTCACAAGAAAACATTCATAGGAATGAGATAGTGACATTATTAAAGCCATGTTGTTTTCAAAGCCTTATACTTGTTTTATTTACTATACATATATAAATTATCCTAAAAGAATAACTACCATGACATCAAAAGTTTATTTAAAAAAAACTATCCAAGCAATATAATTTCACCTACTTATTTCTCATATAAACTATTTAATTGTTAAACAGAATCTCACATCTTTTAGCTTTAAACAATAAAAGAAAATCACACAATTCATCATTTGAAGGAAAAATAAAAATGGGTTGAATTAAAGTTTAACAATTCTATTATTAAAAATTGCTATGCAAAAAATATTTAAAAATTTGACAAAATTTAGAAAAGTTTGTATGATAAACTGTTATAATTAAAATGAATTTTTTAAATATTAAATTAGTGTAAGAATCAGTTTATATTTTTGGGAATTAAGACCAAATAATATTTTTTTAATTAATTCAATTCCTACTTAGGTCAACGAAGAACAATTTATTTTAGTCACTTTTTACTAAATAATTATTAAAATTATTGATTTTTGCTAGAACTGAATTCTCATTCTTCACCTTCAAGAGAAAAATACTGGAATCCTTGCATTTTACCAATTGAACTACTGCCTGTTGATTATAATTTTCATAACAAACTGCTAAAACTCTATTTAAATTATTAAAGAATAATTAAATTTAATTGATGAATTAGTATTTGAAAAAAACTGCAAGTTTTGAAAAACGTACTTGAGCTCGAGTAGATGAATAAAAAGTATTTTTTTAACAACTGAAATTTGAACAAGATATATAAATAAATATATATGGAGTGTGAACTAATAATAGGAATTAAAAAAAAAGATGAAGAAAATGCTAATATTTTGCCTAATTTTCAGTAATGCAAATTCAGATATTACATACATAAAATAGAGATTTATTATAAGAAAATAATAACCTGAATATCAATATATCTTTTTTATATGTAAAAAAAAACATACATCGATTTTAAATATCATACCAAAATTTAGAGTGGAATGGTTTTCTTTAATTTTCTAGGAAATATCTGAATATAAACGTGTATCCTTAACTTGGAAAATTCTTCACATGTTTTAGTTACCAAGACTTAAAAACATATTCAAAATGACTAGTGATAAAATTTAAGTCACATATTGTGGGTACTAAAAAAATTGCTAGAAATATAAATTTAAAAACATAATCCTCGCTCACAAGTTCGTTTTTTACAATATTTCTATTACATTTAAAAAGTATCCTCTGTTCCCCTATACTCTAAGAGATCTTACCTATCTTCTGCAGTCCTGGCCAGATATTCCCTCTCTATTAGACCTTCAATTCTTTTCTTGATTACTACAGGACTTGGATAAAACCTAGATTTGAGCTGTTCAGTCACCTACCAAATCAAAAATAGTCAGATTGCAGGATTCCTCTTATTGTTAGATATTAATATGAAAGTAATATTCTCCTGAGTCAAATTCAAGACCAGGTAGCTGTTGTTTCCATACTTTACATTTTAATGCTTTAATCTAAAGATACTATTCATAACAATATGAAAAAAAAAATTATGTAGGATTTTCATGAAGTTTCCAATTGATCACTTCTGACTAAACTCGTTATAAAGCTTAAAAATAGAATCTATAGATAAACTATAAGAAATAATTTATTTTTAAAACTAAGTATATACATAAATTCAGTAAAAAAAATTATGAATTGGAATAAAGAAAAAATTGACAGCAAATGACCACTGTTAATGTTTAGGTGTCATTGTATTTCATAAGAAATAAAAATTGTTAAAGTGGTTAAAGCCGACAGGCAGATTCCTTTGTTTTGCCATTTATATTTAATATTTAGATAGTGAAGGAACATTAGCTAATTAACAATATTTAATAACTTGAAATTAATTGTTTTAAAACAATTAACAAACTCTTCATTGATTGCTCAAAATGAAACAAAACAGATAAGAGATAGAGAGACAATAGTTTTGATGGTCAAGGCTTCACAAAAACAAAGTAACTTCTAGCACAAAATATAATTCAAAAAATGCATTCTTCAAATGAAATAAAATTTAAATATATATACATACCTCGGCTACTAGAATAGTATGAGCCATCCGTTTTCTGGCTTTCATTATTCTTACTATAGCAGCTTCTATCGTGATCATTAGTTAAAGAAAATAAACACAATTTTTATCTTTCCGAAATACAACTTTGAATTCACTAAAATAATTGCACAGCAATTTCAAGATATAGTAGATCATACATTTTTTAGAATATATAATTTTAAAAATGTGATATTAAAATAATGCTACAATTACAATAAGATTAAGGAGAACTAATAAAAAATGGCTATTTTCATAAAACATCTTAGCAAAACCTATTTTGACTAAATGTAAAAGAATCTACATTTGAACTTGAAAATGAACTACTACATGTAAAATTAAAAAGAAAACAAAATAGTTTTTTTTTCTGAAAAATAATGACTATGAAAAAAAATCATGACTTAAAATTATTCAAATATATAAAGCACAGATTTTTAAAAATTGCAGATTTTTTTTACAATTTAATGAGCACTTCCTTTTACATAATACTAACGAATCTGCAAATGCAATAAAGTCTTATTTATACCTCTTTCAAAAGACCAACATAAAACAATGTAAAAAGGTATGATTAAAAACACTTTGATTAGTGTACACTTTATGTTTTAAACATTCTTGTAATTAGTGTGCATTTAAATGTGATAGGTTTTTTTTTTATGATAGTACTACAATGTTAGGTGTGTATTCATATCCTTGAAAATACAAAATAGGGCAGGAGAATTTTCAAATAATGATTTACAGATCTTTATTTTATAAAATTAATCCTATTCACTTCTAGATGTCATTTCATGTTTTCTGGTATTTTATAAAATAGAGAAAATTAAAAAGACCATAACAAAAAAAAATTAAGTAAGACTTTTCAATCTATATTTATAATTAGTCAAACACTTTAAATTTATCACTTAATTTAAAGCTTGCATTGTTAAAACACAAAAATAAACAAGAAACCTTTAATAATAGCTCACAGAAGAAACTTTTTTTTTACAATGCAATCAAAACATCAGGGCAATAGCAAGTGAAGAAAAATTGTCTTTCAACAATTAAGACACTATAAAATTGAAAAGAAAATAATTGCAGCAATGCAGAAGAATCTCTAAATCTAAACATTCATATTTTCTGCAAATGAAATTGTATAATAAAATAAAGAAAAAAGAAAAAGAAAAAAAGTGTGTCATTAATTCATTAATATTTATAATGTTGTTATTGGCTTAAAATAAATGCTCAGAGATCATTTTTAAAAATATATAATTAAGATTAGGAACAAAGCATAAAATAAAATCAAGTTAAAATATGCATGTATGAACAATTGAGATTTTCTAATGACACAAACTTCATTGGAAAAAACGAAATGGTCCCCTCTTCAAAAGAAAATTGTTGCGATCAAAGTGATTGTCATTAAAAAATTGTAAATCACTGCTTAAGTAACAAAAAAGTATTGATCAAATAAAAGGATATTCATGCTTTCTATCTTCATCCACTTTACTCCTGGTTTCTTTCCTTTCTGGTTCTGATTCACCTTTGGCTGCAACTAAAAAATAAATGAATGTGAAAAATATATTTAGCAAAACATTTTGTTAGCTGTAAATAGAATCATAACAACCATTTACATTTACAAATATATTCTACAAGTACCAGATAAAGGAGAGTAGGTAAAACTTCGTAATATCTTATATGGATTTTGTTGCCAATACTTCAGATATTATTCAGTACTTAATTTGTTTGTCTTTTAACTACTTAAACATCTTTTTATCCTTTTGTTTTATTCCTCAGTATGAAAAAAAATCAGGCTATATTTAAATATTAATTAGAGGTCACTTGACAGTAGAAAAGCTTCAGAAATATACATAAAATTTATAATAAAACCCCAAATATGCCAGATTCTGATCATTCCAGATTATTTTATAAATACATATTTAAATTCTTAAATTATAATACAGCTTTACTATTTTCACATATATCCAAATTCGACTGAGAAACAAGCTAAACTGTGAAATATAGCTAGAAAAGTGGCTGAAACAGTAACAGCTTTTAAAGCAATACAAGCATCAAAATTCATCAAACTCAATAAAAGTTGAGAATCAACTTTGGTTCCTAAATTGGGAGATCTTTCCAATGTTGCTGATGCTGTAATCATCAGAATTGAAGAATACAGGACTTTTTAATAGCACTAAAGAAAAAAAGATGTGGATCAATGACTGGAATTGATAAAAACACTAGCTATAAAAGAAAAGAAACTTTTTGAAAGAATATAAAAGGCAAATGTCTAAAAGTAGCAAGAGAAAACTAGAAAAAGATTCTATAATTGGACTTGAATCACCTACTGATACTGTTGGTGACAACAATTCAACCTCAATAAAAAAAAAAAAAAAATGGAAACTGAAAAGGGGGTATCCACGAGACAGAAAAGAAAATGGGTTTAAAAAAAGATACTAAGCATTTGTATTTATTGCCTTGTCCTAAATAATCTCTCGGATAACTTTAAACAAACTGCAGTTTTAAACAGAGAGATCTGCAAATTATGCAAGCAGTAGATTATCAAAAAAAAAGAAGGAAAAAAAAGTAATACTCTGTTCCCTTACATTCTATCACACAAAAATATTTCTATTGACATTTGTTCGCAAATTAATTGACTTTACAGTTGCTCCAAATTTTTAACTTTCATAGAAATTAATTTGAAGTTAAGATGTGAATTGTTTTAAAATGTATCAACTTATACTAATGACAAATAATTTGAAAAGTAAAATTATGATGTTTCACAATTATTAGATGATATTTCTATATTGATTTTCAATAATGCTGTCACAAGGATTTACATACATATTTATATTATAATTTAAAACTTAACAATCCCCTTCATATATAACAGTTTGCAAAGCCTGATCACTAAAATGATCGGACATCATAAAATTTAAGTTTATAAAATTAAATAAAAATAGATATTATTCTTTCAAAAAAATTCTTCAAAGCTAAACTTACCAGCTTGAATTTTTACTCTATGTAATCTAGATGTGAAAGAATCATTGACTGTAAATTGATGTGTAGATTCTGCAAAAGTGATAAATAGTTTCCTTTAATTACATAATAGTAAACATGATATAATTTTCTAATATAATGCTAATTGACAAAATATTGAAAAATAAGATGTTCAAATAATCCTATGATCAGAAAATCATAATGGTCATCAATGTAGTGGTCTTTTTCCTGCGCTTCTTATTATGGTCATAGGGCAATTTACAGCTCACTTACATTAGCCTGGAATTCTAAATAGATGAATAATTTTGATGGCTTTTTCTCAATTTTGTAAACATTTAGCTATGCATTATATAAATTAGAAATTTAGCTTAGTAAAATTAGTTAGTCTTTCAATTCTGATAAATATAGTAGTGACTCTGCTATATGCACTAATAATCATCATATTTCATTCAATATTTTATTCTCTTATATAAGCATTGTTCATTTTCATTGTAAAATCTATAAACTGATTTTTGCATTTTTGTAATGTTATCTTGACTTAATGTTATACTTAAATTTCATGTACTAGTCTATGCAACAGTTCTAAAAAATATCAAGTACACAATAAATAACAATTTAGCTAAATGATGGAGTATTATTTAAATCTACTTCCTATTTGGCCAAAATAATAGATCATCTTAATTATATATATTTTTTTAAGGAAGCCATTCTGTTTATTGCGTTTTAAAAATTAAATACTACGAGTTTAAATCATTAGTTACATATGCTACAAAACATTCAGTTCATTTTCATTTTGTTAAAGTTTCAAAATCTAGTGCCAATAATAGTTGCGTTTTCTATTTTTAAAATTACAATTTTCAGCATAGCAAACATTATATAAGTTCAATAACTACTTTAAAACTAACTGATAATAAAAATTTTGTATAATTAATCAGTTTTATTTTCAAATTTCTATCTATAAATGCTTAGTTAAATATTTAATGTGAACATATTAGTATACAACATCAATGGTTTATACATTTATAATAAATATGCATGCATTTCAAGGTAAGTGTAATCTGCCTGGATTTTTAGTAAATTTATAACTATGCTGATACTGAAAAAGGTAATTAAGGGATAATGTATATGATTTTCACATAATAATCCATTGTCTAATTTCATAAATGTTCTAGTGCCAAGGTACGTTTATTGAACTAGAATATAATATGGTGAAGGATATAGCAACAAAAGTAGTGATCTCTTGGATGCCATAAAGATATTGTTAGCAGATAATCATGTTACATTTACAAACTGTAATAATTCAATCATTTGGCAATAACCATCCAGAGTAGCTAGAAATTAAACCAGCTTCTTAAAAATCTTTTTAATAAAACACAAAAGATTGATCTAATTTTCAAAATAAAATCATGTGGAATTCAAGGAACACATTTTAAAATTCTAATTAAGAATTAAAAGTTAGTAATATAGAAATAATAAAATTGAATATTAACTCTGAATTCTTTTTGGATATAGAGTCACAAGTATTAAAAATGATAGAAACAGAAAATTTATTAAAATTTCAACAATTATACTCCTATCTTTATCACTAATAAAGACGATTGTTATGTGTGTAATCTAAACAATTGCCAAATTGCACACATATTAACTTTAGGGATTAAAAAATGCACCTGAAAACAATTTTTTTCAATAATTTTAATTAATTGAAATTAAACTGCATTCTGGTGATTTCTCACTATATTTCCTAAAATATTATTTAATAAAAATGAATTTAAAATAACATAGTTTTAATGTGAAGATAATTTGTGCAGAATGAAATTGTATCTAAATGATTTATCTGAGAACAAATATAGTCAATGGTCCAGGTAAATCAGCTGGGTGCCTGATGCAACCAGTATTAATAAAGACAAAGAGATTAGAAAACTGCCTTTTTCTTAAACAAATGCAAAATGGTGGCAATTTCAGAATATGAAAGTATATCATATTCTGAGTTCAGTGAGCTTATGTCATTAAACAGAAGTTGTTTAGTAAAACAGTTGTTATCAAATATAGTGCAGTCATTAAGTGATATAAATTTTTTAATAAGAAACTTCACAAACTGGATCAGTAAGACAGGACAGTCTCCAACAAAGAAGCACAAAAAAAAATTATCAAAGGGGATCATTTTACCAATAAATCAAGTTTTTTTTTCTTGACTGTTCTACGATTCTATGAAGCTTATTTTAGATATCTCTTGCATTTTACTGTATGTTGAATTTAAAGAAAGTAATAGGTGACATAAGATCTGTTATAAATAAAAAGGTAAAATAATTACCTATTTCTTTAGTTTTTGGTGTTTTAATAAGTATTCTCTGGTTGGTTTTGCCCATAGCTAGGGATTGTAGAGCTCGGACAAGGTCCTTCTCTGGAATATCAGTCTCATTTGCAATTTCCTGCAAAAAATGATAAAAAAAAAAGGAAAAATGAATTTTTTTCTTTTTAAATTTTACTTAACAATAAAGTAAATCGAAAAACATTTAAAATTGCTAAATAATAAATAACAGTTTTTAAAAAGTCATTTTGGTATTTAAACAATGGAAATTTTATTTTGAAGCTTAAAATTAAAATTAATTTTTCATATTTTAATTCATTCAGAATTCTACATTTTTATTTAATCCTTTCTGTAAATAATTTTGTCCAGTACTTGGAATTCCAGCTTCCAATTGTTCATGCATCCTTCATTTAAAAAAAGTATTTGTATTGTGTTATCAAATACTCTTAATCCAAATAATCTGTAATAATCAAATACAAATAATCTATAATAACATGGTTCAGATGTTTCCAGTTTTGATTTTTATCAAGGAAGAACTGTATAGTTTAATGTAGAATTAAATCTATTATTTCACATACAATTATTGATAATAATGAAAAAACGGTAAACACTTATACATAATTTATATTTTTTATAATGAGAGATAAACACAACAGATATTTACTATCTCATGTTCTGGTAATGGAAATATTCATAAATGATAATTAAATACAAAGTTCATAAAATAAAATATATAAATATATTTGATTTGATAATTCAATTACTCGCCATTTATATTGTTATAACACGAATGAGGAGGAAAATTTAATAATTTTATTTTGCCCGAGTATAACATCTTAATAAGCATTTGATTATGTACAATTAATTTTAAAATAACATATCACCACTACTATTTATATCAGATTCTATAATAATCATTTTGCAAAGTACACCAATAAATCATTTAAATACAACTTATGAATACAATAAAATTAAAAACATATCTTAAGAGAAAGTTTAGATAAATAATGTAAAACAACAAAAATGCCTAAAAACTGTAATAGAACATCAGCTTTAAACAATACAAGTGTGTATATAATTACTATTCTTGCTTATTAGCAACACAATAAATATAATCCTGTGTTTTAAAAACAAAACATTAAGCAAAAATATTTAACAAATGAACAAATAAAAAAAATTTAATGTTTTAAAGAAGAAAAAATGCTTGCTTTTCTCAAAAGAACTTAAAGAGGATACTATATAATTATAACTGTGCTGAGCTATTTAGAAAAATAAAATTATAAAGAAATTCTGGAAATGGCAATTATTTTCTCTGAAAAAAAAAAATTGCAGTATGCCAAAGAAGTTTTTCAACTATATAAAACACTAAAAATAAAAAAACTAATCGTGTTCTTTTTTCTGTCTTCTTTTTTTTTTAAATTAATAAATATTTAAATCTAATTTATTGAGTTCCTTCCTTCAAACTTTATAAATACATAAATTTTTTTCTGAACTTTATAAAATGTTTAAAGACTTCCATTAAGTCAAATAGACAAACCCCTTTGAACTAACTAAAATGCAGGAAAGTAATAAGAAAACAAATTGAAATAAAAATAGAGCCTAGAGAAATCAAGAGAAATCATAAAAACACAAAAGTGAAAAACCTTAAAATGATTTAATTTGTTATTATTAACGATAATATTCAAATGTTTAAAAATGTCTCATTTAAAGTTCAAATGTTTATTTATTAAAATTTGATATACAAACCTCATAAGTAAGCCTTTCCCGTGCATTGAACAGCATGAGCACACACATTTGGTATGTGGACACTTGAATTATGTGTTTACGGGCCCCACATGTAGAACTTGGTTGGGGTTGCTGTTGGTCGGATTCTTCACGCCTGGGGCCGTAGAACACTGCATTCAGGTCCACAGAACCAAGTTGTGGCTGAAGAGTCAGCTGCCGGCCAGAGTGCTTGGCAAGATAAAACCTTTAAAAAAATAGCATTTATAATATAGATTGAAAGTGCTTTTACAGCAAATATTTTTTCTAAATAAATAATTAGCTTGAAAATTTCTCATAACATCGTACATTTTCTTGTGATTATTGTATGTAGCTTCAAAAATACCTTATGTAGTTCTGCTTTCACAAAGCTATATTATAAATAAATTCTAGTCATAGTTAAAATACTTTTTATCGTCAAGTAAATAGAAAGAAATGTGAAAAGTTTAAAATGATGGACATAATGATTTTGCAAACATCTTATTTTTCTTTCATTAGCTTGCTCATAATATATCCCTTCAGGTAAACAGTTTTAAAAAATATAAACTTGTAGTAATAACCTTTGAAGCTATATTATGCAAAAATAATGATTTGGTTGTTTTTATGATCTTTTCTACTTTTTTTTAAATATATTTTCAAATATATGCATACATCATTCCCTTTGCAATGTTTTGGGATTCAGTTACAAGATTTGACATTATTATGACTATCAGCTTTTCTAAAGTGATCCAAATAGGGATATTTAATACTTAAAATTATTCTATGAACCCTTTCTTAACCCCCCGTAAAGCAATAAACTTCACCACTTTTCCTCATAATAACAAAAAATACCAAATTAGTGAGCAACAAAATATTACACAACTAAAGTACATCTGCCCAAGTTTTATTTAGCTATTGAAGAATATACAAAACAAGATTTGTTCAATAAATAGGAAATATTTACCGTCGAAAAGCTTCAAAAGCATTCCTTGGTGCCATAGGAATGTTGCATTTGGGGGTAGCTGATTGTGTGGGCCAAAAACCTGTTGTCAGCACACGAACATTCAGGTCTACATTATACAAATTTGTCTGGAAAAAAAAATTATTTTAACATCTTTTTTGCATGTGCTTTTTTAAATAACAATAAAAAAAATTATTACAAACTGAATCGAATAAATTAACATTCTACATTGAAGAAACAAACAGGTTACTAGAGGAGCACGCAACAATAATGAAAGAAATATTTAAGCTAAAAACTTTTTGCAATCAAGCTTGCAAATAGTAGATAAATAAATTAAAATATAAAGATGTTTCAATATAGGCTTCTTTTAAAAATGATTATGAACTATTCAAACATTATATAATTCTTTATAAGTAAAATATTGCCTAATTTTAAAGCTTTTAGTAACATTTTAATTTATAGATAAAATTCCATAAATAAAAAGTTAGCCAAAGTAATTGTTCAAACAGAATTGTAAATATATTAAATATATTTAATAACAGCTTACAACAAATTTAATTCAAATTAATGGATAAACAATGCCCAGAAAGAAGATATGACAAAATTACATTATTAGACTTAAAATCATAAATAATCTAATAAATATAATAAACCACAATAAACATATTCTAAGACCCAAAAAAGAGAACTTCTAAAAAAGATTATATTCCATGCAAATACTACCTAATTTTAATGATTCATATTTTTTAATCAACAGATAAAAATATTAAAAAACGACAAAAAAATCATACCCCAGATGAAGCAACATGGGTTTTGAATTCTTCCATCATTGTATTAGATACAGACATGTCTTTGAACATGCCTTCTAATTTGGATGTGAACTGGCAACCACACTCAGTCTAAAATCATAATATTTATATCAGAAGCAAATAATAATAATAATATTAAAATTCATTTTATTATTCTAAAATATTTTGAGCTTAAAACTTTTAAATTTACAAAAAAAGGTGCTACATTTAATTGCAATAAATATCCCAGTCTGAATTATTCATTGTATTTAGAGAATATTTCCTCTAAAAGAAATAAAATATCAAACTGACCAAAATTTAACAAATATTTCAAATAAGAATATAACTTCTCAATCAATAATATTTTGAAGAGCTTTTGTGTGAAAAAGATCTTTAGAAAACATATTATTCAAAATAAATAATGTAAAAATACTAAATTCTTAAGTTTATAATACTTAAGAAAATAAATAAAAATGCATTTTTTTATTAATAAGCCCTAAATAATTCATAGCATATAATTCAGTACATTTTTCTGCAAAGCTTATGATTAAAAATGCTCTTGCATACCATGAAAAGTGATAAAATAAAACTATTAAATGGGGAAGGCATATTTAGCAAAATGAAACTTTTAATATCTATTTTTTTTAAAAATTGCTTATATTAGAAAACATACTTTTTTTTTAAGTAGTTATTTAAATTCATAGAAAAAATACTGAATCTATTTAAAGTTGAGATTATAAATAACCATATTTATAATTATCAAAAAGTTACATATTTATTTGAACTAGTAATTAAAAATCAGAAGTTGCTATTATTAAGTACAGATTGCATTTTTAATATAAAAAACACAAAGTTTTAAAAATAAACTGCCATTTCCAAAGTTGTTCGCAAACAAATAATTTTTTTAATCAACTAACAATAAACTGAAATCAATTTTTTTAAATCTATTGCCTATAAGATTATATGCTGATGCAAATTATTTATTAAACTATTAAGAATGCATACTTTCAAAAATATGAAATTTAAAACATTTTTTATGCAGATTTAGAATCTAACAAACTAATAATCATAAGTCAAATATGCCAGAATTAAACATCATATATATGAAAATTGAAAAAGCATTTTTTAAGTGCAATACTTAAAACAAATTTGCCTCGAAAAGCAAATTACTTTCTTCAAAATGCCATTTTACAAATCTTAAAAAGATGGAAATAAAAAAAATTAAAGCAATAATTTATTTAGAAAAGATAAATTATTTTTTAACTAAGCATTGTACATTTTGATTATTTACTTTTAAAAACCTATCAAAATTCAATCTTGCAACATTTAACAAAATAAGTTTATTTTATTTACCACTCCAATCTTTTAAAATTATGCAGTAAAAAATTTTCTCACAATTAAATATACAGATGACCTTGATTCATTATATCCTTATATCACAGAAATACAAAGAACACCAATCAATTGCTTCATAATTTCAACATTTTAAAAATAATTGTCACATCTTTTTTAAAAATAATAGTAAATTCTGAAAACATTATAAATAGCACATTTTCCATTATTAAATATCTTAAAACAATGGTATTTTAAAAGAAGAAAACCTTGAGTTTGCTGATCATATTCTTCTCAGAATCATCTGAAACACTCTTGTTAAGCAGCAGTCTCTTAGCCAGATGTTGTTTATAGTAACGCTCAAAGACATCTTTCTCTTGGAGATAACGGAATAAAACCATGGTTTTATCCAAAACTTGTTCAATCTCTTGTTCAGTCATCTTTAAAAAATAAGAAAAAAATTAAATTTCATACAAAATAACCATAATCTGCCATTGCTTCTCTTATAAAGAAAAAAAACTTAAACAAAAAGCTGTAAAAGGAAGCAAAACAATTATAATTAAATTAAACCAAGGTTTGTTTTTGACATATAACATCCTACTCTGTGAAATGAGTTAATGAACAATAACTCTAATAAGCAATCTAACCTCGTAAATTTGGACTAATTCAATCAGTGCTTTTAGAAAATACAAATATGTACAAATTAATCATATTTATATGAAACTAAAAATATTTTTTTTAAAAATGGAAAATCTTAAAACATCAAAAATGCAAAAATTTACACATAAAAGGAGATTTTTTAGAAAGGGAAGACAAAAAACTAAAAATTCCGCGCATTTTCCCAATTTTTATGATTTTTTTAAAAAATTTATCTTCTCTTTCCAGTGTTTTTCGATGATTTTTAAATGTCCAGAGTTTTCCTGTTCTCCCATCGGTATGGCAATCCTATGAAAGATTTAATTTCTTAAATAAACAACTCTTTTAAAAATGTATTACTTTTAATTTTTAAATATTGAAACTATTTATTATTTAATGATTAATTTCACTAAATGAGAAGTTTTAAGAAACTTAAACCCAGTTACATGACTTTCCATGTGCGAGTCTAAGTTTACAGTCAATGCACATTTTTTCAACTGCACTTTCACTGTTCACTACCATTTAAATATAAATAGTACTTTGCCCATTTCAGCTTGAAATGGTTGCTAACATCTAAACGAATTCAATATTTACTATCCACTTAGCATCAAACTTGGAAAAATCATAAATACCCATTATGTCATGAAGAAACAATCAATATTTTCTTATGCCTTTTTAATTAGTTCAAACTCTTTCTGAATATTAACAAATCATTGAAAGCTCATTTAAAGCACACATCAGACAGAATTTAATATATCATTATCACATTTTATTACAGCAATGCATTTGAAGAGATTTTATAGACAATTTAATTCTATATTATACATCCATTTCACTTACTCCCTTCACCCCTTTCTTGAGCTTATCATCTATGAAGAGTGAGAGGTACTCCGGAGACTTGGGATTGAGGTTGAGGAAGCACTCAAAATCACTGGCGATCATCTGTTTGAAGAATCGGTCCTCTCCAAATGAGTGATTCAGAAAATGGTCAAATCGATCCTTAAGATCCAGAAGATTCTGAAAGAGACATTCATCCATTTCATTACAAATCAATTACTATTAATGAAGAAAAAAAATTTTAATTATTGATATTTTGTGAATATGTGGAATTTTAGTAACCTAAAATCCTTTCTAAGAATGTCTATGAATTTCAATGAAAGTAAAGATTATTTTAAACCTAATCTATTGTAGAACATTCAATTTAATTACCTTTCATTTAGTTAGATTAATTCAGAATATCAAAATCCAAATCAAGGAACTTTTTTTTTCTTTTCATAAAAGAATTCCCCCTAAAGCCAAACATATATACACAGTCGTATACACTTTATTATGAAATGACATAATTATGTATTAATATATTTAATAATGTATAAATTAAAGGCATGCATATATACAATATTATGACCATCTATATAATAGCTTGAACAGCATTTTCTTGCAGTCAAAACACCAGGGAATGGATTCAATGTCTGTTTTGAAGGTTGTGACTAGTATCAGAGAGAAGAAACTGAAAATAAGAAAGAGCATCTTTCTGTCTGATACCCATCAGATACCCACAATTGAAATGTTCCCACTCATTTTCGAAGGAATTATGATC
Source organism: Argiope trifasciata (assembly GCA_026543055.1). NCBI lineage: Eukaryota > Metazoa > Arthropoda > Arachnida > Araneae > Araneidae > Argiope > Argiope trifasciata. The sequence goes on along the minus strand of JAPMOQ010022596.1, from coordinate 779,455 downwards.
ATGGAAATTTGGAGGCCAATGTAGCAATGGAAATTCTTCCTCATGTTCCTCAAACTACACACAGACCATTTTGGTTGCATAGAATGTAGCATTATCTTGCTGGAACATACCATCATTCGCAAGATGCATAAATTGCCACATAAGGTTTCACCTGATCAGCAACGAAGGATAAATCTACACAGCTAGTAAGTGTACCTTCCACAGTAATTGCAGGTCTAAAGTATTCCAAGAAAACATATCCAAGGGCAGCACACTGCCTCCATCTTACAGGCACCCAAAAATGGTTTTTATAAGTCTATTTATTTATGTCTCAAACAGAATAAATACAACAGCATCTATCAATCACATGCAACAGAGAACTGCATTTATCTCAAAAAGCAGCCTTTGCCTACTGTTTTAGAAGCTAATGTTTGTATTGTAATATAAATGTCCAACTTTTCTTGCAATTCACATCAAGTGCAGAAATCTGACATCTGCGACAAAGGCCAATATGCAATTATGTGCATTGAACAGCTGTCCCGGATAGTTTTCTAAGGCATTTTGATTCATTTAAGCCATCAATGTATTGATGGAAGTGGGTCTATCTCTCCGAGTCAAACATAATAGGTGGTGTTCATGCCTGTCATCAAAGGCCTATAATGCACCATGGTTTGCACATCAGGATTGCTCGTTTCTTTCTGTTATTGCACATAACCAATACAACACTATATGAGCACGAAAGATGTGGAAAAACACTGGTACAGAAACGCTGCCAGCATGTGTTCTGTACATGATGATCATGACTTTTCCGAAGTATATTAAAACATGTAAATGGTCCATTATTGCTATGCTAACACATATTCATACACACATCTTTATATGTTTTTTAACAAACAGGTTTTTCAGTCTTACTTGCGAATGGTCACAACTGTGTTTATGTGAACGTGTTTGGTGGTCATAACATCGTGTATATTACATTTAATTGGATGTTATTAAACTAGTAAAAGGTAATTTGGATTGTATATTGGTAATTTAATTTTCACAAAATTATATAAAAAAACTTAAATTCCATACTTTTGAAAGTTAATTACTGTATCATAAGTAGTTTTTTGCATAGTTAAGAGAACTGTTTAAATTTTGTAATACAAGTTACACACAGCATTATACATAATAAAACAAAAACAGTAAATTTATTGTAAACTTGCAATTATATAATATTGCATCTGAAAGATGATTTCATTCAAATTCTTTATTATAAGCTATAAATAAATTACAATGTTTACGATGCAGCTTTACAATGTTAAAAAATTAAAAATTCCAAAACAGAATTATAAAATTTAAACTAAGTGTCTCTAAAAAGTAATTTTCAGAGACAGGGTTAATTTTTAGAGTAATTTTTGAAACTTTTCAAAAATCATAAAACTCTGGATTAGAGAAGAAACCATGAAGACAAATTTCTTTGTTAAATGAATTAAGCTATCCTTTGCACTCAATTTTAGTTTTTTCAGGAAAAGTTCAAATATTTCAATGTTCTGATAATCTAGTAGAAATTTGGGATCAAAATTCAAGTTTTGGAATTAGAAAAGTAAATAAACAATAATTTTTGAAAATAATACTACAAAGCTTTTCAATAAATGACATCTAAATGAGAAAAAGCTTTTAAAATAACAAAAGTTTTTTTGTATACATTCATTTTTTTCTCAGTTGCCGTAACTCCACTAGTATTCAGGCTACTGTAGTCACAATTTAAATATCACTATTTTTTCTCAATCTTGAAAATTAGAATGGTCTATGCAGAAAAAGAACAAGATTCCACATATGGTGTCATTTAATTTTTAGAGCTATGGCAATGATCTTTTATTCATGAAATGTTTGAAGAAAATGGTTATTTTTAGATGAAAAAAAACTGAAAAATTCAATTATCTGAACTTTCTTGGATTTTGAATCTCCAATAATTACTATGTTAAGAGCTGAATTACATGCAGCAGTAAAAATGTATGCTGAGCAATGGAGTTTTTATATTGAGGTTTGTAACATATCACATAAAAATATGTGCAATTGGTTGTGCATAAAATAATATGTGCAAATTGTTGTGTATAAAATAATGTGTGCAATTGTTATAAATATATATATACAATTGTATAAATATATATGTTTAAATTGATTAATTTATGGCTGTTTTCATAAAACTTATAATCCCATAACTAATTTATTTTTCATTAAATAAAAATTAAGTCTGTAATTGTAAACTCTGCATTTTTTTTTTTTTTTTTTTTAGATATATACTGGATAGTAACAAAATTTAATGAAATGAAGGAAATTACTGCAAGTTTTATTAATTCATATTTATACTAATTCATTATATTCTCACTTCCCTGATCAATTGGAAATTAATGCTAATATTTTCTTTGAACATTTTTTAAAATTTTATATTTCACATTGCACTTTTATTCTATTAGTGGACTACTATTTGTTTCTATTTTGGTTTCAGAGAGTTTGAATTTAAATATTCTTTAACTTTATGCAGAGAAAAAGGTTCCATTGCAAGAAAACCAGAGAGAGAATTGCATAATGTAGAATGCAACAACACAAAGAGATATTAAAATCAGATCTAAAATATTATTAACATGATAGCAACCTGCCAATATGAGTCACTTTCGAGCATGTTTAGACAGCTTATTGGCCTTATGCTACAAATGGTTATTTGCAAGAATTCAACAAAAAAACTTACTTTGACAAAAGTGAGAGCATCACTTTTTCCCCCTTCATCTTCTGTGACAAGAGCTTTCCCTTGTTCACGAAGATAACTGCTCACACAAGCCACCATTGTTTTGAGACCATCATGCACACGACTAAATAGCTTGTACATGCATGCAAGGTCTGAAAATAATATTATTTATTAAAGTCTCAATTATTTTGAATTTAATCATAAATATAAAATTAATCCAATTACTCTAGAAAACATCTTAAATAAACTTTAAAAAATTATAAATATATAATAGCATATAAAAATATAGTATATTCAGAATTAAAAATAGACTAAAAAATTACAATAGTAATAAAACAATGAGAAAAAATTTCAAGTTAATGAACTATTTTAAAAATTACATTTCAAAATGCTAGAAAACTTATTTAGATACTAAAAATCAAATATGACAGGTAAGAACAACGAGCTTTTAAAAAATTAATTCTGATAGTAAAATATGAGAATCTAGAACATCATTTTTTTTTTAAACATTTTTTATAACATTATTTTAAATACATCAGTTCGAAATAAAAGTTTAGAGACTGAAAAATTCTGCACGCACACACACACACACAGTTGTAATGTCCAATTTAAGACACTCAAGCTGAAAAAGGAAGTAGAGTAATTAATTACCTTAAAATAATTTTTTTAATTAACAAAATATTTTGTTAAAAATATGGATTGAAGTTATATAAAGGCAAAAATGCTATAAAGAAAAAGATTATTCAAATACATAAAATTCAATTTTGTCTCAACTTTTCTGATGCACAAAACAGTTTGTATATAAATTAACTGATTCTAGAAATGCAATTTAACATCCTTTACTAACTCAAACAAAATTATCACACAAATTCATTATATTTGAGAACAAAAAAGTGAACAATACTAGATAAATAAGCTATATCATTGTTTCACTTTAGATGAAAGGTCAAGAAATACATAAATAATATAAGCTCACAAACTTTGGTTCAGATCAAGGAATATTGCAAGGTGCAGTAAGAAGGAATATAAAATTAAAAGTTGTACTACTTAAAATGCTTCTGTTAGATCTGATGAGATACAATCCTTTAAATTAAGGAAAATTTTTATCCTTATTATCTTTACTATTATATAACAATTCAAGATAATCAATTTTGATAATGTTTTAAGTCTGATTAACAAATATTTGTGTTTAAGGGTTTTTTTTTTTTTTTTTTGTCAAATTAAAAAGCTTCAAACTATTAAAAGAAGCTTATTTCACAATATTTATTGATAATGATTTAGTGAAAATTATTTTCTAACTGAAATTACGTATAATATAATGGCATTAAGGTGATGAAGTAAAAGGCGAGGTAAAGCAAATTAAGTCAAACATACCTTCAGTTTTCTGGTTCTTGAGCATATGTACAACACCTGAATTTTCCATCTACATAAGAGAAGCAGCATTAATATTTTTAACAAATTATTAAATTCTATGGATAGTTCCCAAAAGAAACAAAGAAATTCTCTGAAAACTATAGTTGGAAAATTAATTTAAAATCTCATCCTTTCATTTCCAGCATAAAATGATTTTGAAAATAACTATTGCTGGAAAAGTGGAGGGGGAAAAAACTTTTTAAGATGATAAGTTTTTGTTTAACTCTTTTATGGTTTCATATTAATAGTTATAAGCACAAATAAAAATAAAGTCTTGCAATAAAAAATTTTCTTTTCGAAATATTCCTTTCTATAGAATTTAATACTTTTTATTATATTATGAAAGAGGGGAAATGAAAGAAAAAAAAATAATGCACTATTCCAAAACATTTTGGAAAGTTAGAATCAGTAATAGTATATGGAAAGCTATACTATTTATTTTTAAGCTGAATTAAATAACCCTATGCATAATCCTCAAGTAATTATAAGTAACTGAATAAGTAATCTGAACAGAAGTCAACTTTAAATACCAGTGATCAATATTTCATGCAATCCAATCCTGTATTTGAAGAGAATTGCAGCCATTGCTAAACAAGCATTTTATTTTTTTACTGACAAAATTTTAAAAACTATTTTCTTTCACTCTTATCAATTTTGAATTGCTATTGGTTTACAATTACAGAGTCAGAAGCCATTATCCAAAGTCATTTTAAACTATGAACCGAAAAATGATTACTTCTACAATGGTTTTCATATGCTTGCTGATGAGCTCTTCTTCCACAACTTTCACAATTAATTTCTCTGTGGACTCATCCAAGTAGTGCTTGGCCCTTTCTGCCTCTTCGTTTATGCGCTGTTCCACTTTGTTAATGTAAACAGATGCACTATTTTCCTCCAGAAACTTTTGGCTTTCCATCTGCAATCAAAATTTCAAATTAAATTCAATATGTTTTCAGATCATGATTGAGAAGTTTATACGATTAACCCCCCCCCCTTACCATCCTTATGTAAAGATTATGCTTCAAGGAAAAATTATAATAAAACATCTACACTATATCAACAATAGATTAATCATACAAGTATAGTTAATATATACCAGACCTATGTACTTTGTAGATCTTCAATGGCATCAGATTTAAAAATTGCACTTTTTCAATCCTAAATATAGAAATCAGTCCACCATGGCTGTCTTGATGATAAACAATTTTCTTCACAGCTCAGTAGAAGTAACAACAAAAAAGTTTTAAAAACTTGATAATTAAAATTAATTACTTAGGTACATTTTGAATTATGTTTAATTCAATATTTAAACCCTAAATAAATACACAAAAGTTGTAATAATTCCATTTATAACTTAAAATAACAAATAGTCATTAAAAAAAATACTTTTTGCACAATCTTAAAAATACACTTTTCTGCAAGCTGATATGTAATATATTTTCTTTTTTTTTATCATTTCAATCTAGACCCCTTTAGACTCTCAAATTTAAGATGTGCTATACAGGGTATATTTAAAACAGTAGACTTTTAAAGCTACTATTTCCTTACTTCACAATTTCTGTATCCAAAACTAAAATCCGGAATAATGCTATTGATAATCTTCTACATTTTTTAATTAAAATCTGAATGCTAAGCTTTTTAAATGTTTCCCATGTAAATTGTTACTAATTACATATTATATATATATATATATATATATATATAAGACTACTTTAAAGACTAGATGATACCCGAGGAAATATTCTTAAGTGGCCGCCCATAGGAGCATTTATCATAGTAGAAGTTAATTCTTGTAAAATACTATTGTTATTTAGGGGAGGGAGCTTTTATAAGAAAAAATGATTAAAACAGTAGAATTTCATTAAAAGATTCATAATTGTATTTAGTATGCAAATATTATAAAATGATATCTCACCCTATAAAACTCAGCAGACTGTGCTAGGAAAGGCTGCTCAAAATCCTCTTCATAGACACACCGGGAATCTATTCCCAACACCATCAACATCTGACATGCATTTTTAATGGCCAATCTACAAGTAAGAATAAAAAATATAACAAAAAAAAAAGATAATCTGGACTCAATCCATCTAAAAAAATTATACTAACAGTTTTCAATACTAAAATAGATTTAAACAGATTTTTTTTTTCTTTCTTTCTAGGTAAGAAAAGCACTAAATAGCTTTAAATTCACTTATTGGAAACTATTAAAAAAATTAAAGAAAAAAATCATTATTTAGTAGCTAAATTAACGTCACAAAAATAATAGTTTAGTAAAATAATATTTTTTTTTTGTTGTTGTTAAAATTATTTCAGAAATCAATGGCAAAAGAATTGTGCTAAAACAAAAGTTAGGTTTAATTTTTATAATCAAATATCTCAAAAAATAAATTTCAAATAGCACAAGGACTGTACTAATTAATCACAGAATTATCTATGCATTAAATGAATTTGTGTAGAGAACAAAAAAAGCCCTGTGAATATTCAGCTTTCTAGGCATATTTAGACATTCTAATGTATTTTCAAATTAAAATGTGAAGCTTGCATTTTTTTTTATTGATATCCATTAGATCGTTTTTTTAAGAAGCATTCTATTTTTAATAAGTATTTTTAGTAAATATTCTTTCTTTTTGTTACTTTACAGTAAATAGTCTTGTTTTGATATCTGAACTCATTAAATTATATAAAAATCATGTTTACTTTTTCTTCTAAAGCTTATTTGTTACTTTTAATGACCTGAAGCATAATAGACTAAGTTAAAAGCTTTTTCATATTGTTTTTAAAAAATTCTCTAATCTTCTTTAAATAAGATTACATATCTCCTATAATCAGCAAACCATTTCATCAATTCAAATATGGTAGACTAAAATACCACTGCACTCCTTCTGCAGAGTGAATGTTACTCATCCCACTACAGTTCAAACAGTAACAGAAGTCTTGCATATGCTCATTAGCTGCTTCAGGAATCACAAAGGAAAAACTGTCTAACATATTGAATATCGATATAGAAAAAAGGGGGGAGGAAAAGGGATTAATCACAAAATCACGAGCTGTATTGTTTCATTTTTAGAAGCTATGACACAATATTTTTATTTTTATAATCTGTAGACATCCACATTTTTTTTAGATGGGGAAAAATGGGCACTTATAATTCCCTGTTTTTATGATTTTTTTTTATTCATCTGTATTTTGATGGTTTTCCTCAGATAATGTTTACATTTCCTGTTTTTCCAATTTTACCTGTTTCCCCAGTGGCATGGCAACCCTGATAAAAGCATTTTTTCATATACTCTTTCAGATCTTTCCTTCTTTTCTTGATTATAATTATACAAAATAACTTGTAAAACCTTTCAAGTTTGAAAATCTGACAGCTAAAAAGACCAATAAAAGATGCAATTCAAATGAAAATGCTACTCCTTATAATTAAATTTCATCACATTATATATATGAAAGTTTAAAACTTCCTAATTTTGTGGCATTGACAGATTTATTTAAAAGGAGTTATAAATTTACATTAATTCTAGCGGGTACTAACAAATAAGCTTTCCAAGAAAGTGTATAAAAAAATAAAATAGATAAATTTCTAGAAATTATAATGGTCTTATTTTTAAAATTATTTCGGGCTTTGATATTTTAAAAATGATTTAGTAAGGATCAAATTTTATTTAAAATAGCAATCTTAATTCTCAAATTAAAAAAAAAATATTTAAAAAAATATTTTTTTGTAAATGCTATCTACACACAGAATCTACAGAATTTTTTCAAAATCTTAAATTTAAAACATTTTCCCATACGATTTTAACTTGCTGCAGTCTGCAGAAAAGCATTTATCATAAGTTTAAATTTAAGTAATCAATTCATTACATTAAATTTCAAAAAAAGTTCTGAAACTTATATTTGAGAGTCGAATGATTTTATAAAAATATATTTATTAGATGAGCATTTTTTTTTTCTTTTGCATGTGCTAGAAAGTATCTACGGCTCAAAATTCTAATTGAATTTTTTATGGTTAAACAAAATATGAATTTGTTAGAAATTCAAGCCTTTGGAGTCAACATTGATTTTTTCAAAAAATTTCTTACGAGGCATCAAATGAGACAAACTACTTATAAAAATAAAAAGAAGACAAAAATAAACTTGAATACTGTAAGAGCTATTCTGACTAAATAAATCTCACCTGTCAACAACTTCCCCTCGTCTTTCCCTCATGACCATGTCCAGGAGTGTCTCCCGTAAATGGTCTCTAATGCAACCATACCGTACCACTTGGTCTCTGAATATGATTAATCCTAAATTATATACATTATTCACAGAATTTTGTTGTACATAGACACGGTCCTGTAAAAGATAAAATAATAGAGAAATTATAATTTTATTTCGCCCATCAAAAAGGATCTGAACAATATTCATTACTCAAAAACTTAATTTTTGAAAAAATAATAAATGTCTGGATCAAAATCATTTGGTGAAGCCAGATCTGAAATATAATTATTCTAAGTTTTATCTATTCCCATAAATCATAAAGAGTAATTGGAAAAACTGATATTTATCCAAAATGGAGTCGACTATCTATGATCTCATGTTGATACAATTTTAAAGAGGATATACTTTCAAATCACGCAACATTTTTCTTGACTTTAACTTTTAGAGATTACAAGCAAAAATAAATGTCTGAATATTTTTTTTTGATGGACAGTTTCAGAAACAGAGCCTAATAGGATATAATAAACATGGTTCCATAAAAAAGGCATTTTATGAATGGAAGGCATTCTGTATATATATAAACTCAATCTATTAGAAACTTCCAGAGAGTCTAGTTAAAGAAATTTTACTAGTTGCGTTACAGGCAGATAATCACCATAATTAAATAATATGTTGATTAATAAATAAAGATCATTGCATTCATTTAGTTTTACACTGGTTAATATTCTGGGAAGTGGCTTATAATTTCTTTATGGGAGTGACAGCTGTGCAAACAATCAATCAGTAGGGGTAACTGCACTTTTAAAGAAAATATTTGATTTATTTGTCTATACTAAAAAATGAAAAATCTTTGGAGAAAAATAAAATTTTATAAGATACCAATATAGAAGAAACAATCTCTGTGCATACTGAACATGAATATAAAAAAAGTAATTAAATTATTATTTGAATAATCCTGTTCTAGATATCAAAATAATTAGGAACCCTGAATTTTACTTCCTATCTTATAATTTCGAAAATTCAACAAAGCAATTTGGTGAGTTAAAATTGGAGTGAAATCAAATTCAAGAAACTCACAACAGCATCAAAAATAATGTTGAAAAAGTGTCATAACATTTTATCAAATAAGGGCAACAGTCCAATATTTTTTCCAAATTATTTCCTTTGCTCAACAAAGAACTTCCAATACAAGAATTTGTATCCAATTCAGTGATCAAACAAGAGAAAAACACTTTAGTCTAAAATATTTCTCTTGTGAATTTTAAATATATTTTCATTGAATAGGCACCATAAAATTCAAAATATTCTAAAGACTGAAATCAGATCAAATGCAAAGCTTCTATATTAGTATGTTCAATACAGTTTTGGACACTATGAAAAAGTATAGTAACTTAGGATGCACATCTTAAAAAAGCAGCATAAACTACAAATTATTTTTTTAATAATTCCTTTGGAAATGTATACATAATTTTAAACTGTAATCTTGTTTTAAAAAGATAATTTTGTGCTATCAAGAAACATTTTGAAAGACTATATACACAGAAATGTAATGGTAATGAAAGTTTCTCATTTTGTTGAAGAAATATGACACAAAATTAAAAATCTTGGCACAATTAAACACTTAGAAATACAGAAAAACAATAAAATTTATTTAATTATTGCAGTTATATATTGCAATAAATAAATTTTTCAACAGTATAAAAAAGAAGGAATATTTTATACGTTACCATATACATTAAGATGTCTCGAATCATAACCATACTTGTTTGATGGTCATTCCATGCTTGGTTCAATGTTTGTAAGAAATTATTTCTCAAAGAACTAAGTACATCCACTCGAACCTAAAAAGATCATTTAAAAAAATTAAAATATATTTTTAAAAATACTAACTAAAATGAGCATTGTAAAAAAGCAACTTCCAATATAAATAGCAATAAAAAATTAATTATTAAAATGTAACTATTTTTCTTAATGAGTGGTGATTTAATAGTGATATCTGAAAAAACAAATTTCTCCACACACAACAACCGTTATTTATATAAAGCAGCACTAAACAATAAATACAGTTATTATATTTCTAATTTGATTATTATCTTATCAATATAAAAACAATTATAAAACATAGAACACTACTTAAATTCTTTTTGTTTTCGAAATTTGTTCATATTCCAAAATTAAATCAATATAAGACTTTAATTAAATTAGAATGTCTACAAATCCTACATATAATATGCATTTTTATGGCAAAGCTTTTGAATCTATTTTGCAATACTGAATAAATACATTAACATCCTTAATTTTTGTACTTTAAACGAGTCCTGAAGACATTAACATTAATCCATTTTTAGGCAGGTTTTTCCAATAATTCATTATTCTTACCTTACCCAATCTGCATTGACAGATTCCAAAATACCAAGCATCAAGATCAGCTAAACTGTATTTATCCCAAATGCCTAAACCTACTGAAAAGACCAGTAGCTGAAGTAAATTTCAGCAAAAAATCTTATCAGGATAAAAGCAACTGTCGGATTTTAATTTCTAGATTACCTACCAACTGAAATCTGGAGAGAGAAAAAAAATTCTATAGAAAAAATTAGTGAAAGCAAAAATGGTTCCAAATTTATTTTTTTAAAATGTTCAATTTTCAATTTGTTTATATTTTTAAAAGGAAAGAAACTTTGCTAACTTCCCTCCCCTCCTAAAAAAGTATTTATTTATGCTTATTATACTTACAAATAGATGGGATGGGGATTCAAATTTGGAACCTAATTAAACAAATAGCAATGGTTTCTATAGAATTTTTTTGTACATTCATAAATAAATATGTTTGTAAATATGCTTGCATACTATTGGTGAACAATAGTTATGAAACAGCCAATCAGCATGTGATTCTTAACAATTAATCGATGGGTTGCAATTAATATGAAAAAGACAGAAATTCCAATGTGTATTTTGGCTGCCTTTTCTCTAACTGATTAAAAAGAAAATTTGATGCATAACTACAATATTCATCACAGAATAACATTTCATGTATTTTAGTCACTGAATTTTTACATTTTAAAATTATTCTCTTAACATGCTAGTGAAAATATGCATTGACAGACATATTGGAGAATAATGACAGACAGTCTACACTTTAATGAATTTGGTTTCATTCCGAATTTGATATGGTTCACTATTTTAAGTGTTAAATCTGCATACTAAATTTTAATCATTTAGTCGTCCCCTTTTTATAGTTTTGTTGATTTACATTTAGACAGATTTTAAATATTTTCAATGACAGATTTTGTTCAAATTTGATTTTTAAAAATATCTACAACAGACCATTTGTTAAAATTCAATTGTCTAGCTCAAAATATTTCTGAGCATTTCATCATGACATTTTCTAAAAACATATTTTTTTTTTTTGTTTTTTTGTTTTTTTTTAACTCAAGGAAGGCTAAAATATGACCAATCATCAATCATGAATTCAACTTTGACAAAATACTTTTTCTTTGTATACTCAATATGAATAAAGCAAATAAATGTTATCTTGGCATTTCAGTCACAGCAATTCTATATAATAATGTTTCAACAGTGCTTTCTACCTGAATTATAACCAGTTTGAAGTGAAAGATACAATAACGCTTCTGGTACTGATGGTATAATATGACTCTAGTTTTATAAAGTTTTTAACAGAGGGACAAGAAAAAAATATTAGTGAAAAAGGAAGGAAAACAATCCTTATATATTTATAACAGCATTAATAAAATTTATCCTCTTTTCAATTAATACTTCAAATGTAATATATTAGGTTCTTATTGCAAAGCAGATTTTTTTAAAACTAAACTACACACTACTAAAAAAAATCTGTAGCGATGCCAAAATCTCAAGAAAAGAAAGCAAAGATATGTATTCAATCTGTCAATTCCAAAATAAATAGTTTAGTATTGTACATTATACATTGTTTTTAAGACAGTTAATGCTTTTATGAAAGATAAGTTTTTATGATTTTTTTCTTTTATTTCTTGAGTTATATTCTCTATTTTTGCTATTACATTTTGAATTAAAGCTCCAAATTCCTATTAAAATATAATAGGAATTAGGAGCTCAAATCAGATAGTAATAGTTGCGATTATACTGATATAATTAAATATAATTAAGTGGAAAAAGTATTTTATTAATGGATCAAATGTATTTTCAAAGTTCACAAAAAGGGGCAAAAGGAAACTAAATAAACAATTCATGTGGATTTAAATTCTTTTTAACAATGTATGTACAGAATAAAAATGAAAATATTTTACACTGAATTTTTCATTTGATAATATAACTACAGAAGCTAAGGTAAGAATTTTTTTTTTTTTTTTTTTTTTTTTTTGGCTTATGGCTACAAATTATATTTAGTGTTTTGTTCCCTCCCTATTCAGATTCACTGAGTGACTTACAATATATCTATTCAAAAACACTTTTTAAAAATAATATAGTGAAAATATAGTGTTCTTTTTATATTAAATAAATTATTTAATATTTTAAGTATTACACTATATTTTCATGAAATTTATTTTTTTTAAATGGAATGAATTTCTTTAAAAAAAATTTTAATATGTTATATTTTATATATAAAAAAAAACTGTAATCTTTAATAAAATGCCTTGCTTCTAAAACTGGATACAAATTCTAAAAAACATTACAAATATTCCTTGTAATGCAAATTGATAAAGGTTATTATGATCTTTCCTTAAAATTTTAAAACAGTCCATCAATAAATTCACACTCCTTGCATAAGCACCAGAATTTTATAATGCAGCTTAAATATAAATATACTATAATCATACACATCTAACACAATATATATCATCAAGGACTTTATAAAGTAACACTAAAATATTACTTGAAATCTTTTTTCTTTTAACAAATTATAAGAAATTATTTCCTCTCATCAATATGTTATACTTTACTAAAACTTTATTTTTTAGTTTATTAAATTAATAAAAAGTTTTAAAAATACCATTTATTATTATAATAATGCTAGATGTAAGATACTAATTTAAAGATAATAGCTGAAGTAACAAATAACAAATGCTGAATTATTACAAATAAAATGTAAAAATTACATCAAATTAATATTAATTTCAAACTTGAAATATCAATCAGAGCTCATTGTCATAAAGATAAGTTGTAACATGCATAGTATACAGAAGATTTTAAAATTTTTGCTAACTATACTTTTTATGAGAGTTCTATCATATAAGCACAGTTATAGACCAATCAAAATTATTACTGAGAAGTTATGAGCCCATCCAATGTTTTAACTTATAAATAGAATAAATACTTTTTTTTAAAAAAAAGTCTTACATCTTGATTGAAGATAAACCATTATTTTAAATACATTTTTATTTGTCTATGCATTAAATTCTTGACTTTGTGATTTTTACAGATTGATAAAACTCTTTTGCTTTTCCCTAACATCCTTAATTTTCTCACTCTGTCGCACTCTTTAAAGCCTCGCTTTTGCTTCCAAACAGCTCACTGATAATTATATTTAACAATTTTGGATAAGATAAACATGTTAATTTCATAGCTCATCATTTTCAAACAGTTCAAATTATAATTTAAAAACTAGTAACAAAAATAACAAGTTAACAATTTTTTTGAGTAAAGCATATCATATAGATCTCAGACAGACATTTTAAAATGAACATAACCAATTATTTTCCCTGTGGTCCATGCAAATTGTTTGGTAATCGCCAGTAAGGTTATAAACAAATTCAAATATTACTGGTTCTGTTCCTGAAAGTAAAAAACTTCCAAGGATGTTTTTCAGCTATATTCAAAAAGTTTCAAAAGTTCACTAGATTCTGGTAAACCTTTTCACATTTTCATGACTGTTCCATGAAAGAACTTCTTATACTCATTCATGCGATACAGCTATAATGGAATTAACATTAAAATACTTAAAAATCACAAATTTAATTTTAAACAAAGTATAAATGGCTCATTTTTTAAATCGTTAATAGTGATTTTACTGTATAAATATATTAAACAGTTGATGGGATTTACATAAGCAGATTTTGCAATATTTGGAATGTGTGAAATAACAGTCCACTAAAGATAGAAAAAAACTACCACAACAAAAATAATAAAGAAGTTTGCGTGGTTCGATATAAAGAATAATATTTCCATTCTTGAATATAAGATAATATGCATAACATGAAATTATATGTTACTGAAAAATATTCTTTATTAACATTTAAACTAACATGGTATGTATGGTAAAATGATTCCATATTCTATATCATCGATAGAATATATGTCCAGTTACTTTTTATAATATACATAATTATAACTGAATTCTATAATTAACTTTGAATTTTTGTACAGAGCATTCTGAACTGAAATGAAGATTTAAGAATACTTCTCAAATATCACTTCAATACAATATTTCTTATATTCACCTCATTACAAAACCAGAATTTTCACTTTTCTTCACCCAAATACAAATTCGTGTTTAATATTTTAAAAACATTTTATGCTTATAAAATATCTTGCATTTTATTCAAAATGGCAGATAAAATTATTCACAGTTAAGGAAGAAAAAAATTCAACCATCAAGACTATTTAAGAACCTACCTTCATGACGAGATGGTCGGTGACAACTTCTGTGAGACCTGTGTAGAGCCTTTCCCCATGCTTATGCAATACCATAGTATATGCATTCCGGTAAAGTTCCTCAAAGCTGAGGCCACTGTTGTTCTTCTTTTGTATTTCTTGAATAGCATTCTTTAGCAGAGACCAAATATTCTGCACGTATTTCTCATCCATAGTCATCTAATAAAGAGAACAAAAATTAGTTTTCGAAAACACAAACAGTAAGAATCAAAGATATGCCAATCTTTTTATATTTCTGATAAGATTATATATATTATAATTTTTTATACATTTTTTTTAATTTGACGGCCATTACCAAGCAATAATTATAATAAGATATATTTAATTTTTTTATTATGTAGCATTTATAAACTTACAAATAGAATCTGAAATCACAGTTATGCCCATAATGCAATGTATTTTTAGACGACAAATTTTTAGTACATTTGAAAATATCAAGATTGCTGTCATAAAAGAAAAAAATCTATGAAGCAAATTTATGATTATTAAAAAACATGCATAAAACCATGTTGTGGTTAATATTAAACTAAACATCACTTACTGCGATGTACTATATGAATTAAAATTCATTTTTATTACTGCCCAATAAATCAACCAGCTATCTTCAATTTCCAAAAAAAACCTAAAAATTTATTACAATTATCAACTTAAATAAATAGAAATAACTAGGATATGAATCATATCCTAATTGATGAACCAGTCAATATTTCTTTTTCTACTTTCCATCTCCACATGCATGGTCACTGAAATGATCGCTTGTTCTTTTTCAGATTCAATTATATAATAATTTAAAAACATTAGCATACAAAAAATTTTGGAATTATAAATTTTTTTAAAAATTCCGTATTTGAAGTGACCAATACTGCATAATAAAAATACAAATATAAACCACAAATTTATTTTCTTTAATAGAAATGCTACTTCCTAATAAAAGTATCAATAAAAATATATTAAATTTTGTTTAACACCTAATTTTAAAGTACAATTAATAAAAAGAACTAATAATAACATTAATAGAAACTCCAATAGTATAAATAGCAATAGTATGTATTATTTTCTTTATTAATATTTGAGATTCATCAAAAACTCTTTAAAGATTTTTACTAAACAATGAATACTTTTAGATACTAAAGTATTCAGTGGCGAATTTTTACACAGGCTAAGGAGGTGGTCATCTCGTATCCCGAAATAGATAGGGGTCTAAAAATCTACTTATTTGTATATCATAGTTTTAAGACAAAGAAATAATAAGAATATATATATAATAAAAATATAAGAATAACGAAGAATAAATTTAATCGTTTGAGTCTATCCTACGATCTGATTCACAGAATTTTCACCTTTTACTTTTTCTTTGAAGAAACCAATAAAAGTGTTAATGAAAAAATTAAGTGCTAATTAAAATTCTTGAGGAATCAAAATGCAGAGTCTGCAAATTCTTTCCTTTAACTTTATGTTCAGCATAATTTCGCAACGCCTCTCTTTCTAATTCACACACCTATATCATGTTTACCAGAGTTTTGATAAATAATCTTGATATAAAAATTGAACTATTTCCCCGAAATCATGAAGAGTGAAAAACACTTAGAACTCAATGACTGTTGTTTTAAATTATATGTATATAATAAAATACATGATTCATTTGTTTAGAAACAATAAAATAGTGACTGAATATATAGAATGGTTTGATAAAAGGCATAATATATGTAGAAATAAAAAATAAAAGCTATAAATGCATTAGGAATTTCCTTTCAATACATAAAGATAACACAAAACAAATATTAAGATTAAAATTAAAATAAGTCTATCTTGCTACTTTTTTTATTAATTTTGTTTTGTTTTTGTGGATCCTTTTTTTCCCCAAAAAATAGAGTTTACAGTGCAGGAGCCACAAAATATATCAGCTCCTGTGGCTTCATATATCCAAAAACCACCATTGAAAATACTTTGATTTCAAATGAATATTGCACCGAAATATAACTTTTCATAATTTTGTACTTTTTGCAAACAATGCACTTTAAAGAATTTTAAGCAATATATATAAAATCTCATTAATTTTAAAGATATAAAAAAAGCCTTTAAAAGGAAAGCCTTTAAAATTCTGAATAACTAGTCATGGATAATAGTTTGTAACTTCTATGCAATACATAGTAAACTTTTTAGAATCTAAAATTTTGCAGGAACTTTTAATTAGAACAGTAATTAATTTTTACAAAGATATTTTATATAAGATTTTATAATTTATACAATATTACACTTATACAATATTCGCTTATACACTTATACAATATTAATAATACACTTATACAACATTAGCAAATATGTAATCTACAAAGTTACACTTTTGAAAATTATTAGTTCTAAATTGGGAAAAGGAAGGGGGGATTGAATCTTTTTCTTGATTCAAAATAAGATTTTTTTTCCTTTAATAAAATTGAGTGATTAATATTCAATATTTTAAAATATAAAACTAATGTTTGCAATAACTAATAAAAATAATACAATACTTTAATTTTTTCAAAGAAAAATTAAAAATTCATCGATGATAAAATACGCTATAACATCTATGAGCTATTAAGACAGATTTGGATTCAGACAATTAATTGATACATGATTCTATTTAAATCGAAGTTTTTAATAGCATCTGACAATTATTCTGCTTTAGACTGTCCTACTCAATAAGTTTTAAAAAAAGAATGCAATAACTACAAAAGAGTTCAAAAAAAATTTTAAATCAATAATTAAATTTATCCTAACAAATTCTTTCAAATGAAACAGCATATCAAAATTATCAAGATTGAAAATGAATATTCATTTTATATCATCAATTACATATTCTAAATATAAACACATTATCAAAAGTTTTAAAAAGCCTTTCATATTTTAATCCAAAGATGGAGCTTTTTTTAAAAAAAAGTTTATAGAATATGATAATTTCAATGGAGAGAGAATAGGAAACTTTGCCAAAAATATACATTAACAATTACGGCAAAAATAAATTAAAAAATTTGTCTGATATATTTCTGTTTGCTTATAAAAATCTTCTAATTAAATACATTCATTACACATTAAAAAAAGGTCATCTTTATTAAAAAAAGGATAAGCTATAAATATTATAATTACAATAAGGCTGCCTTCAAGTTTCAAACATTTCTGTTAATTACTGTTTCAAGCTTACTCCTATTAAACTTACTGCAACTCAGTTCTTGAAAGTATAAATACGGAAGTTAAATTATTAATAAACCAGAATTATTGCAAATGTTGCTAATTTTTGCAATAACTAAATATTGAAATTTTTACTTCAATTTAATACAATAAAATTATTATTAAAAATAAATCTAATAATAAAAAGAAACTATATGTGTATTTGTGCATTATATATAGGTATATTTAAGCTTCTAACATCTAATTTACATTAAAAGATGCATAATGCAAACAAACAATATAAAAATCCTAATATTCAAAAAAAATTCTTACAAATAAAATGTAATCAACCTTCAGTTTAAAAATAATAATAATCACAATTAGGCTATACAGAATTTACATTAAATAATTTTACTCACTTAAGGGAAATCTCTTTTACAGAAGATAGATTTTATCACAGAATAATAGCAAATAAACTATCTTATTAATAATAAAGCAGTAATTGCCGTAATTTCTTACAATCAATGTTTTGTAAAAAACTTCAACATTATAGTGGGTATAAGGTTTAGTAATGTAGTTCCAATTATATACAGACAATATCATACTAGTTAAACAGAACATGCATCATAATAAAATAAGTTGCCCTTTATCATATTACAACTGAATCCATTTAATTTCATTATTTTCTACTATCTATAAATTCATAGTGTAAAAAGTTTCAAATATAATCCAAAAGCTTAAATATTTACAGCTTTACATAATTATTTAGATATTTATCTATACAGTTTCTTTTTTATTAATAATTTACCAACTCTAAAAATAATTCTGTATATTAACTGTTTTAATATACAAATATAATACAAAAAAAAATGCTAGTTAAAAATTATCAAAATAGAAATTATTGCTATGTAATTATAACTTCGTATCGTACAAATTATTTCAAAAGTAGATAAATGATGAGTTTAAAACACACGATGTTATTTCATACTTCCATGGCTCTGATGCCGCAGGTATGGCAATACCGAAAAAAATGCTCATACAAATTAAAATACAAAGACAATGCAGCAAGGTCGGAGTTCCTACAGATTTTGGGTCGGTACAAATTCCATCTTACAAATGAAACGAAAAAGGAGACTATGTTTTAAATATATATTTCACATTATTAATGTGAAATAAAAAGTTTAAAAAAAAATGCTTGTTCTGATTGCTATCTCTATAATGAAACTGAAACTATTCTTGATCACGCAGGAAGTTGTCAGCCATGTAAGAAGGCTATATAAAATTAATATCAAAATAGTTAACAAATGATGTCAACAATGAAAATTTCTGCATATGTGTAATGAAAACAAATAATAATAAACAACCAGAAACACGATATTTACTCTTCTTAGTGGATATATAGTATGATTCTTCATACAATATAAAATGCATGCCGAATAAACATAGATAAACAAAAAATAAAACATCAAATTCATTCATAGAAATTTTTTTAAATGATTTCCATATGTAAATAGCTGTGATGTACTTAATATTTGATAAACAAAGAATCGAATTTAGGTTGTATATGTAGATTAGTAACTCGTTAAATTAATACACTCACTGGAAAAGCTCGAATGCGCATCTTTGTATCTTTCTTTCCTTGTTTTAGGCTCATTCTGAATAGTGTAAATTTTTACTTTGAAAGGGTCATACAGAAATATTAGTTAAAAAACAGTTAATATTCAGTATCATGGAAATCTTGTCAAACAACC
Source organism: Argiope trifasciata (assembly GCA_026543055.1). Taxonomy (NCBI): domain Eukaryota; kingdom Metazoa; phylum Arthropoda; class Arachnida; order Araneae; family Araneidae; genus Argiope; species Argiope trifasciata. The sequence goes on along the minus strand of JAPMOQ010022596.1, from coordinate 759,592 downwards.
ATTATGCTACTCTCACTTCACTACACCGAAATCGAACTCATTCAATTCATTGTGCTGTCACCACTTTTGATATCACAATTTTGTATATAATTTAGGTTAATATTGATACTTCATTGTCCAGACTGGTATAGCAAATATATAGTTTATAATATATTTTTTGAATCTAATTTCTTTTTAAAAAGCAGATAAGATTTTTGAGACAATTTTCTCGCATAAATTCTGAAGAAAAAAAAAAAGTCTATTCAGCGGTAAAACTAATTTAATCAAGAACTTGTGCAATAACCATAAACAGTGTAAAATCGTAAAAACTTTTATCATTTTATCAATTTATTTCCTCTTTTTTAAAAATAAACTTTACTAGATGGAAATTAAATTCATACTAAAGTCAAATTCACAATTACCAGATAAGTATGAGGGAAAAGCAAAGAAGAAAAAAAAAGAGAAACTGACTGATTCTAAAGTTTCGAGTTTGCTTATAAAAATATATTTATTTTTTTAACTAAATTTCATACTTGAAATATCGAGACTTTTTTCCTGTTGCAATTTATGAGGAATTTCATAAGTTTTACATAGGGTCGGCCATCTGTTTTAAGGCGGATGCTATGCTTCGGAGCTCTGAACGTTCTTCCAACGTGATTAAGAACTAAAATAATATTCTGAACAATAATAGCAGAATGGAAAGAAAAAGAGAAGAAATGTAACTAAAAAAATAGATGGTTTGGAAATATATGAAGTTTACAGATATATTAAAGTCTACTGCATGTATGCGTCATATTATAAACGTCTGATGTGTAGATTAACGGTCACTTACATCGGCTACTAAGATTGTATATAGTATTTTGAAAATTCATACAACAGAATTTTTAATATTGTTAGATACAATCATGGTGGGTATCAAATATATAAGAGGGATACTCGTGGGTATCAAAATCTCTGGGTGTTAAAAAAGAAAATTAATTTTCTTTCTACGAAGTAATTGTGGCAAAGAAATCATCTTGACTTCAAATATTGTTATTTAAGCTTCAAATGAATAAGAAAGTTCCGCATAAACTATATAATCTTGTAGCAGAAATTTAAAAAGTGTGAAATTCGTTGGAGAATTGCATGTTTCTACTAATGTGATCCAATCAGAAAATAATGACAATAACGAAAATGATCAAACAAATTTTAGTCCAGGTAAGTATTATAATTGATCTATCATAGTATAAAGTTATTAAGTATTCAATCAGTTCTATTCTATCAGTTATTTAGGAATTATAACTGACAGAGCGTTGTGTAAAAATCTGATGCTAATAGCGATATCTAGGCAGAACTTGCGATCATATGGTTCATAGCCAGATAACATGACCACAATACTAAAATTAATTACTCAGTCTTGAAGATGTTATCTGGCTTATAAAAGTGGTGATATATTTGGCTATTGATTCTAATGCTCCTTACCAATTTTTATTGATTGGTTATTTATCAGCTTCATTCTTTTTAGTAGTTGATTATTTATCACCATTTTATTTGCTGATAATTTAGCGGCTTTTTTTATTTGCTGATTATTTATCGCAATATGTTTTTATCGCCTGATTATTTATCAACTTTTTTTTAATATTTTTGCTTTGGGTAGAGGGCGTCACAATAACTTACAGAAAGTTGCGTGTATTATTTTTCTTTTCATCGTCCTAGGTCATCAATGTTACTGCTAGCGGTAGCTATGCTCAATTATTGACAAAATAAATTAAGATACTATAAATGAAGAAACGGAACGATTTAAATTACTGTTTCAAAGGACTATAAATGTGATTCTATTTTTAGCATGTAATAATCTTCCTCTTCGAGGAACTCTTGAAATAATAGGAAATTCAAATAATGAAAATGTTTTAAGTTTCATAATTTTAATTTAAGCTTTAAGTTATTAATGAAATACATGTATGTGCTAATGAATGATATAATAGATTTAAAAAATTCGAAAAAGGTACATCATTAACACATAGATTGCAGGAAAAATTATTTTTGCATTAAAAACTGAATTCTTTAACAAAATGAAAGACAATATAAAAGCAACCAAGTACTATAGTATCCAAATGGATTGTAGTCCTGATTTTCTTCAGCGAGGATCAAATTGCAGTCATTATTAGGCATGCAAAGTTTGATGAAAAAGGTTAGAGAGTTATTTACAGAAATTATTGAATGTGATTGGGCTGTTAAGTGAGCTTGATTGAAATATTACGAATTGCAGAGGGCAGACGTATGATAATAGTAGCAACACGAAAAGGAAAGATGTGCAATCTAGAATAGTTGCTTTAAATTCTCATACAATTGATGCATCTTGCCTTACCTGGCACATTCTTTTAATTTATTAATTTGTGATGCTACTTCTAACAGTAAACATTGTAATTTTGGGGGAGGGGGATATTGCAATGTGTACATTGCTTATTTTCTGCATCTACAAACAGATGGAAAATTCTTAAAAAACGTTTAAAAATTACACTTGAACCATTATGCGACATTTGTTTAAAAGTTTTAATTGATTCGTTTAAAGCAGTGTACACACAGCTTGAAATAACTTATAATGCCCTAGAAGAATTTAATGGTTCAAATACCGATAATTCAGCAGTATTTGAATCTAAATGTCTTGTTGCAATTTTGGACAATATTCAAGTCATGCAATTGAATATAAAATGAATGTCATTTCCTGTGTTGGACTCCTTGAGATTAAGTTACATAAAATGTTTAATTGAAATTTTTAGCAACATTAATCCCGGCAAACCAAATGGTCGCCTAAGGTTGTTAGCTTATAATAGTGTTAAAGACAATTACATAAAATTAATTGCTAGATAATTCATAATTTTGCGCATAATTTTATAGAAATTACTAAATGTTTACATTTGGTGAAAACATAGTGTGATGAGCATTACAAATTAACCATTTTCTTTCAACAAACTTAGTTTTCATTGCTTACTGACTATAATAATTTTTCGAATTATATATAATCTTTTTGCACAAAAATAATGAATACAGAGCAACATGTCTGTTGTTAGGATGATCTTTCATTAAAATGAACATCATTAAACTACACAAATTCAATATGTACCCTTCCGAGTGTCTGCTTTAATGTGACGGAAAGTCAGGCCGGGTAATAAAAAAGTTAGATAGACCGGAGTTTTATGAACTCAGTTATTTGCCCATCAAAACCAGAAGAAAAGGTTTTTACACCAAAACTCATAGTTAAAATTAGTATTTCGCTCTTCTTCTTAATTATTTATGCCATAAAAATAAAACTTCTTCAACTTATTTATGCTACCTTCTTATGAATGGCTTTTCTTACTTTTATTCCACTTCTAGATTGTTCGAAAATCTTTTTTCAATTTCTACTTCTTCAGTCTTCCACTGTGTTTTTCCCAATTCCTAGCTCCGAAACTATAATTTTTTGCTATTGCAGCAGTCTGATAACTGTATAGTGCTTAATATCTCAACCACAGTCACTATAAATTTTTTTCGTTGATCATCCATTTTGAAATCTTCGCTGTGGTGCACTTAAAAACATTAAGCATATCCCAAGAACAATAAACGAATACTGTACGTATAGTGCGGTTATAATCAGGAACAGTGTCAACAATTTTGGTCGTCCACACTGACCAAACAATGAGCAGAACGCTGCTCTTTGCCTGTCACAAATTGTACTTTGCACATAACAAACAGGAACAGAGCCGGTCTTGTCTATGAAGGGAAAAGAGTGCAAGAAACCATTTGGGCCCTAAAGTTTTAACAAAATAAAATAAAACGAGCATTTTTATATACACACTGACGGAAAAAAATCCCAACGCGAAGAAAAAATTATTGTACAGTAATGAAGTTTTAGGAATACATTTGTCTAGGTAACATATTTAATTGATTAAAGTTTCAAGATCACAGGTAGAGCCATTGGCGAGAAGAGCCATTTCAAATGTGAAATGTTAGTACATTAGTAACCGGTGTAACCGCCAGAATTTTGAATGCAAGCATGCAAACGTGCATGCATTGTGTCATACAGGTGTCGGATATCAGTTTGTGGGATGGAGTTTCATGCCTGTTCCACTTGGGCGGTTAATGCTGGTTGTGGATGACGCTGGAGTTGTCGTCCAATGATGTCCCATACGTGCTCGATTGGAGAAAGATCTGGTGATCTAGCAGGCCAAGGCAACATGTCGACACTCTGTAGAGCATGTTGGGTTACAACAGCGGTATGAGGACGAGCGTTATCCTATTGAAAAACACCCCCTTGAATGCTGTTCATGAATGGCAGCACAACAGGCTGTATTATTAGGCTGACGTACAAATTTGCAGTCAGGGTGCGTGGGATAACCACGAGAGTACTCCTGCTGTCATACGAAATTGCTCCCCAAACCATAACTCCGGGAGTAGGCCCTGTGTGTCTAGGCCGCAGACAGGTCTCTAGCAGGCGTTCACCTGGCCTCCTTCTAACAAACAAACGGCTATCACTGCGACCAAGGCAGAACCGGCTTTCATCAGAAAACACAACAGATCTCCACTCCTTCCTCCAATGAACTCTAGCTTGACACCACTCACGTCGCAAACGGCAGTGGTTTGGAGTCAGTGGAATGCACTGTACAGGGCGTCTGGCTCGGAGCTGTCCTTGAAGTAACCGATTTGTTACAGTTCGTTGTGTCACTGTGGTGCCAACTGCAGCTCGAATTTCAGCTGCAGACGCAGTACGATTAGCCACAGCCATACGCCGAATACGACGGTCTTCCCTCTCAGTTGTACCACGTGGCCGCCCGGAACCTGGTTTTCTTGAGGCAGTACCTTCCCTTGACCCCTGCCGCCAATACTCATGCACAGTGGATACATTCCTGCCAAGTCTTTCAGCAATATCACGGAAAGAAAACCCACCTTCTCGTAGCCCTACAACACGATCTCGTTCAAACTCAGTGACCTGTTGATAATGGCTTCTTCGTCTTCTCAGAGGCATCCTTGACTAACATTAACCCCCTACGCAAATCTCAACTGTAAATAACGATCACGAACCTTACAGCTCTTATTTAAAGCAAACCTCATTTGCATGTTAATAGTGTCGCTACTAGCGCCACACTTACGCGCGGAGCTCGAAATTTGAATCGACGTCATCTTCCAGATGTATAAACACGTCTACCAAATTTCGTTTATCTAGCACAGCTCCTTCCTAGTGTTGGGATTTTTTTTTCCATCAGTGTATTTAATGTGAAGGATTTTGTTTTCGCTATTTATTAATTCAGGGAAATTCCAATTTTTTCGATTTCCTTTACAATACATAGTATAGCAAGAGCGTTTAAGCATCATACCCATATGCTTGACCGACAATAATCCTTTATTTAATTTTAATTTGCTGAAAAATGTTCCAGCATTTATTATATTTATTAACTGGCAATGTAAAGGATTGAACCATGTCTGATGGGGATTTCCTTATTCATAAAGGAACATTTCCAGCCTTTTTACAGATATCACTGTGATCTTTACCTAATAAAGATGTCAGTCGATGTTCAGCCAGCCACATGGAAAAAAGCTTATAGACTTTTAGTATGTTAAACATTATCATTGTTCAGAACACTATTTTAAATCTTAATCACGTGGGCCTCTCAATCGCAGGGCCTGGGTGCATAGCACCTTCGAGATGGCCGGCCCGGCGCAGGAGGATAGTAGGACTCCCGCTTCGGCAATATTTCTAATGCGCCGGCTTAGGGGCAGCGTGTCTTCCCTGTGTACTGGGCGTCCGGATTCGAGTCCCGGACATGGTTGTTCTGTGTTCTATCTGTGAGTTGTATGAATATTCCTCTCCACCTGTAAAAAGGGGTTGTGCAAGCGAATGTGAAAGCATCCAATCAGTTTAACATTTAAACTAAAATTTTATAGTATTAATGGTAGCTGTTTTTTAAACAATAAATTTGCAGACCTAAATCTGCATTATTGGATTGCTCATTTTTTAAAACGATATGTTTGAAAAAGGATATTTTTAAGTATCTGCTTGGAATTTCATATTCATAAAATATGTCGCTATTAAACAAAATCTAAAAATTACTTTAAAAAGATTGTTTTTAGGAATTACTTTTTACTTTCTCATATACAAAGTAAAGTACTCATCAAAAAATTCGAAATCTATATTTTGATAAATCTCCACGTATTAGAACTCCTCGTGTTAAAAATTCTGGGAAATGTCCATCTGTCTGCAACAAACATATCAGAAAAATGCTTTAGAGCAAGGCGGATGAAATTTAATATAAAGTTCTTTATAACAAATTTGTACTTTTATCAAATTTTGAGCAAAATCCACTCAGAAGTCGCTTTGCCCTTACTGTTCAAACATAAATTAGCATGTTAATTAAACAACAAATAGAGCTAAATAGAAAAAATTCGTTTACAAATGTAAAATCTAACATCTTTAGTTTAGACACCTGTCATATTTTCGGCTAATATAACGAGGGGTTGATCGTTGTCGGTCTTTACCTTCAAAAGCGTGCGATGCAATAACACGAAAGCTCAATTTGATATGTGATGTATCAAATTTGGTTGGTAATTTTATGATCACAAGTGTAGCTCTGTGTCCCATTTTTGTTTCAATGTTGGGAAAAACGCGTCTGAATCCAAAATTTTTACCGCATGTCAAGAATTAATGACCAAAAGATCCAGCAAGTTTCACAAAACAAATAGTAAAAATGCAAAATTCATGCCAAAGATTAATGTTCCATAACTACAGAGTGTCACAGACGGTATGCACGTCTAATATTTATAGATTCGGATAGAACACATCAAGACTAGTATTTTGATGTATAATATATGGGTGTCCAAGAATATAGCTTTCATAGTTTAATCAAGGTATGAAGCTTGTGTTATGAAAACTTTAAGAAATAAGAAGGAAATCAATGTTTATAGAGAACCTTCAATACAACAGATTTTCCAAATGTCATCCATTTGACCAAATCACACGGTGAAGTTTGGAATCAACGTTCTCAACGGTTTTCTTCAAAACATCTGTTCAAGTATCCTTGGCCTCTTTTCTATTGCTACTCTCGGATCATTCAATGCTCTATCATGTGTGAGATACACAAAGACTCTCAGATGTCCCCTTAAAAAATCACATGGGTCAATATTTGGGGAATAAGCTGGCCACTCTTACAGAAATTCAAGATAAGTCAACCCAATGAAAACACAATGCTCAATCGAATATCTGCTCATTTCAGAAACACAACGGTTACTTAAAGTAGATAGTAAATTCTTAGCAAGTAACGCGTAGCTCATCTTCAATAAACCTGCTTTTTAGAATAATATGTGGCGGTGGAAATTTGCATATTCATCTGCAGGTGCTCTTGTCCTCATTGGATCCTCCACAGAATTATACAGTTATTTAGGGATGCTTCCATGTCAAGAAATCGTCGTATGCATAGTAATTTAGAATACAAAATGTTGGATTCGTAATTAACGATCTTCGCATAATTGGAATATGACGTTATACTCGGGAGGTCCACATGTCATACATCAAAATATTCGTATTGATGGATTCTATCCGAATCTGTAAATATTAGGCTCTGCATACCTTGTGGGACACCTATATTGTACGCTAATGCCATGCAAGGCATTCACTTCTTCATTGAGAGTATGCGAGAAATTTTTGGGAAGACCACTCCCACTGATTTGAAATCTAAAGAGATTTCTAATAATAACTTTTATTTAAAATAGGTCATAGCAAGATAAAAATATAATATATTGGATTCCAACTTTAAATAATGAAGTACATCTGAAACATTGTATTATAGTCACAGAAACTTTTTTAGGAGTAAAACACTTCAAATAAAGTAATAATCCATGTTTATTGTGTTTTCATTCCGTTACGCATGCAATAAAAGTCCATTTAGAATCAGCTCATCATCAATGCTATCATTGAATTTATTATCATTTCTATCTGTCTATTAGTAACAAGTTAAGTCATGAAATTTCCACATACTGTCGCATAACATATTACAGATACCAATATACGAAAAAAAAAAATCGTGGTTATCTTTTACAAATAATGAACGCTTTTATGATTTGAAATCTTTCATTTGTTCTGTTTCTAATATAATTGTAATTAATTTTAATCATAAAATAAAAACTATTTCCCAATCAAGAAATTTGAAATTTTTTTCCTTCTTGATTCGACTTTGAAGTTCCAATGGTGCTTTGTATACATTTAAAGAACTATCTTAAATAAGTCTTAAAAAATAAGTGTTTGTAATCAAGTAATTCAGTGATTCTCAACCTGTGGGGCGCCCCCCCCCAGGGGGGCGCGAGCACATTAATAGGAGGGCGCGAGCATATCCAAGAGAAAATGTTACTTTAAAAAAATTGATCAAGTGACTGAACGGAAAGAATACACACATACATACAAAACAAAATACATTTCCATATATTTAATAATTAACTTATTAAATTTAAAAAACTTACTCAAACAAAAACTAATTTAATAGTTATAAGTATTCTTGGGCCTGTCTTGTAGAGCAAAGTTTTTTGAAGTAGGGTTTAATATTAGAAATAGACACTCTCAGTTCTTTTTCTATATTTAGCTGAGATCTATATTTTGTCTTCAAAGAAGTCACCACCGAAAATCCAGTTTCACAAAGGTAAGATGTTGAAAATGGTAGTAGAATGTGAAATGCCCTTGTTTTTAGTGCAGAAAACTCATCATCCACTCCTGCCCAAAATTCAAAGAGTGATTTACTACTAAATTGTCTTTTGGTTTCGCCGCTTGCCGTGAAGTCTATGAAGGTTTCTTCCTCTTCAATTGAGAGTCCTTCGGGAGTATTTCGAAATGGATCCTTCACCTACTTGTAACTTGATATCAGTTTGTCGTCTGGAAGAAAGTACTTTTGAAAATTTGCTAGCATTGCTAAATGATTTTCATTGGTTACAAAAACGATTTTTACATGTTGTTCTTCAGCCTTGTAAGTTTTAATACAATCATTTAAATTTACCAACATTGTTAAGTTTTCTTGCTTTAAATTTCTGTTCCACAATTACAATTTTCTACAAAAAGCATTAAATTTATCACTCGTATCCAATATATGTGTATTTGCTCCTTGCAGTTGAAGATTCAAGTTATTTAATTTCTCAAATATGTCGACCATATAGCTCAATTTCATCACAAATAAACTATCATGAAAATTCTCAGCTTCCAATCTGTTTTCCTCTTCTAGGAAAACTGCGATTTCTTCTCTTAATTCATAAACACGTTGCAAAAATTTTCCTCTTGATAACCATCTTACCTCGCATTAAAATAGTAACTCTGAATATACTGCATCCATGTCTTTATAAAGTGCGGAAAAGATTCTTGATTTTAGGGGTCACATTTTTATATAATTTACTACGGTTACAACCGTAGTTAACACAATATTCAAACCAGGACTTATTTCTTTGGAAGCCAAAACTTCTCTGTGGATCATGCAATATGTCCAGACTGTGGCGATTTTTGTTTCACAAGGGTTTGAATACTTTGGAATCTTTCGGACATAGAACGAGCACCATCGGTGCATATTCCGACTCAATTTTTCCATTCTATGTTTGCTTCGTTCATGAAATCATTTAAGATAGCGAATAATACGAGTACTGTTGCTTTGAGTTCTATTGGTTTGCAGAAAAGTAATTCTTCTACTACTGACAAATCATCACAAAATCTAACATAGGCAATGAAATGAGCCAATTTATTACTGTTGTTGCCACATCGAGTTGTATTGAAAACAATTTGTCACGTAACTTTGACAAAAGCTGACACTCTACACCTTCAGCTATATCAGCAATTCGACGGGCAACAGTATCATTTGAAAGAGGTATAGACTGCAATTGTTTTGCAAAATTATCTCCAAACATAATTTTTTCAATCTCAATTGCGGCTGGCAAAATAAGCTCTTCCCCAATGGTGTGAGGCTTTTTACATCTGGCTATTTTATATGAAACTTTGTAAGAATCATTTAAAGCTTTTTCATTCACAAAGTTTTTTTAAACAATGATTTTTGCTTTTCATATGATTTTAATTTTAATTCGAAGAATTCTCTGGGTTTGTTTACTTACTCAATATGAAGCGTTTCCAAATCTCGTTTAAGTTTATTAGGTTTCATGCTGTCTGCCGCCAACACTTTTGAGCAAATGTTACACAGGGGCCTTTCTACTTCATTTACTTCAGTACTAGTGAATCCAAAATTTAAGTATTCTTGAGAATATTTTCTTGATTTTATTTTCGGAACCACGCTCATCTGTGTACTTGTTGATGCTTGTCTATCGTCTAATGCTCGCTTACGCCAACTTAAAAATTTATCCATGATCCTGCATGAGTCCGCTGCCGTGAGTATTTAATACAGTGAATTGCATTTACACGAAAATATATATAACATACACATTCAAAATAGATTCAACAGCGATAGAAGGATCGACTCGAATAAGGTTGTCTGGAATTAAATTTGGCGTCATAGAACTTTCTCCTTCTTCTTTTGAGAAAACGTTTGTTCACATCTGCGCATGCTCCTAACTAAACTTTTAAGCTGACCAGACAAATTCCAAATAAATCGAAACTTCTCGCGAAACCGTGAAAATGCCCGACATGTCGGGACGCAAGAACAATAAAAACGTATAGGATTCTTGTTTTCTCAATGCTGAGGAGAGGTGTTGCAAAAGGCCAATATTTTTCCGTATTCTTGGTAATTTGTAAAGTTTAAAATTAATGCTGTAGTGTAGGTTTAACTCCAAAATACTCAAAATACATTAGTATTTATACATTTTATTGTATGCGGTGGGGAGGGGTGGGGGCGCGATGAAAATTATGATTGAAAATTGGGCCGTGAATACTAAAAGGTTGAGAAACACTGAAGTAATTTATAAACTTAAAGCAACTGAAAGTAATGAAAGAGAACATAAATTGTATAATTCGAAACTCCCACAAAATGTCAATTTATCCAAAAATTTGAATTAAAAAAATTTCTTTCAAAAATGAAGAGAAAATGACAATTTTAAATTAAAATTTGCAAAAAGTGATTCACTCATATTTATAAGTAATTCCTCTATATTTATAAGTATAGATGAATAAAGTATAGATATAATAAAGGTCAATGTATGTGTTTGTGTTGGCGCTCTACAGGCCAGACCTTAGAGCTACCAAATTTGGCATGTGTATATTGTATTGTAGTGGAAGCTTTATAAGCCCAGATAACATCCTCAAGATTGAGTGATCACTTTAAGTCTTGTGGTCATGTCGTCTGTCTGCCATCCATAAGATCGCAAGTTCGATCCTAGCTATCGCCATTAGCAACAAATCTAAAGGCACAGAGGAAAAAATTGTTGCCGACAAAATTAATAATTACGAATTAGTTGCTTACACAATAATAACAATAAATGGACACGTCTTTTTAAAAGTATTTTTAGAGTTACTACATTCATATATAGTCGAATTCTTTTTCCACTTCAAGTCACTCAATGGATTGAAACTTTTTCTAATCAGTTGGTGCAACTTTGTTAACAGATAGAAATATTAACTTAAAAAGAATATAAAAGTTCTTGACTGCATGTTTGGGTCCAATTATTTCGAACTCCATTCACACAAATGTTGCAATCCGAAGGCAAGTCTGCCCAATGACAAATGGCTCCCCTTAGTAATAGGACAATATGTACACCTCAAAGTGTGTGTAAGAGAACAAAAGAAAGGCAAAAAAAAAAACAAAAAAAACTTGCTCTTGTAGAGAACTACAAGAACATCTCGCGCTTTTTTTTTAAACCCAAATAAGTATAATAGCCATAAGTTTCAAGTACATTTTTGAAACTGTTTGGTCCTGTAAAAGAAATCAATCCAATCAGCTAAAGCTCGGCCCCTGGTTACCATTAACTTTATCAAATATTATCATAAGGACAAAGAAATAATGTCGTGTATTTTGTAAATGCTAATTGGATTAAACAAGTTTCAAATTAGATGCATGCTAAAACAAAGTAGCTTTTTACATGTTTTCTCATTCAAAACGTTAGTATTAATATTTAATTTTAGAATGACCGATGAAGAAAAATACGACCATAATTCTAGTAAACAGTTTTTTTTTTTTTCCTTATTTAAATTCATCTTTTCTTAACAAATGTTGAGCTTTCAACCTTTTAAATTCCAAATACTTGAGTAAAGAAAGAGAAATGAATCCCTCGCATCGCCAGCATGAGGAAAAAAAAAAAATTCAAGATGGTATAATGTAAAATGGGTAGAACAGCTGAATGTAGTTCAACATGTGGAATGATAAAAACTCAAGCTTTATTCCAAGAATATTCTAAAGAAATAAGAAGGTAATAAAAAACTTTGATTAGATGTACACAAAAAAACAGCACGTAGGAAATTAACACAACAAATTACTAATTAATAACAATAACAGTTCTATCACTACATCCCTAGAGAAATAGAATAACTTTTGCATTTTACAAAAACTTCAGTTTGTTTTTAAGATCAAAAGGGTCTTTGTTTTGCCATCCATTAAGAATATCCGAATCATAGTAAATCTCTTTTTCTTTTCAAAAGACTTACAAAAAAAAAAAAAATGAACAGAATTACAGAATAAAAACAGCGCTTAATTTTTTAAAGGATGCTCGTACTGGCAATTCCATTACATAGAACTTTAGTCAATAACCGGTATGGAGATATTTAATTGATTCGATAACTTTTACCTGGATGTTGGGTGATTTATAATCTTTTAACAGACATCATTCAGTTTGTTAACAACAATATGAACTCCTTCTAATTTTGTTGCAATTTCCGGTTACAATCCAGATTTAATGACTTCGCTTAAAATGATCGTATGCTGTTCTATGCGAGGACGACATATTATTCGGTCATCCAGAAGGAATATCGTGTGGAAGTCGTAACATTCAATTAAAAAGTACCTCTGATGGAGTCTGTCCAATCATTTTATGAACCGTGCTCCTATGGGCCAGGAGAAAATTCGTGAATGTGTTTATACCAATCAGTCTTATTCTTAGAGACAAGTAATGAAAGATCATTTTATCTAAATTCTGTTGTTGTTGCTGTTACCCGTGGCACTTTACAAGCCCGCCGACCGACAGTTGTCAGCGATTTGTGCCTAATTTAGTGTCCCTTGTTCTTTCAGTAGCGCCAACTAGAGCCAAGAGTACGACTTAGCTACATTCTTCACATTCGCTTACACAACCCCTTTTTACAGGAGGGCATATACACACTACTCACAGATAAAGCAGAGAATAATAATCATGCCCGAACAGGGACGCCCAGATCACGAGGAAGATACGTTACCCTTATGCCAGGACTCCGGCGATCAAAGCTCTTGAGTACATCACTCAACTTAGCAGCAACGTAGTCGTTCGAATCTTCACAAAGTTGCGAAGCTCAGTAAGGGACGCAGAATTAAAAGTTTTACCTTGATCCGAATGCAATATTAGAGGCACGCCATAATGCAGAATCCAGCTTTGAAAGAGATCGATTACCGTCTAGGCTTCTTGATCTGGAATGAAATTGAATCAGTACTCTTGAATAAATAATCCATCAATACTAAGATATACCGATTGTTCTTTGACATACGGGAAAAGTACAGAGCTGAAAACGACATTTTGTCCTTGATAGAGCCTTTCCTTAGGATGGGGGACTCTGCAAATTGGATATTCTTTGTATCACTTTAATCTGTGTTGCTTGTTATAAAAAGATTTCATTCTTTTGGCATGTACGTGAGTCATCTTCATATTTTAACTCTAAAAAAATATTCTTATTTTTCCGTATATAAAAGGAGAAAAAAACTGCATTCGTAGAAAAATTTGAACTCGAGATTTTGGCGAATTTCGACGTTTCACACCTACCTACCTGAGGCAACACATTTTTGGAATCATATCTATCTGTCTGTGAACACGAAAAATTATAAACGCCAGCTAATAAGGAGAAAAAGAGTTAAAACTTATTACCTATCCTAAAGATAGTATTTTTATCTTTAGGATAGGTAATAAGTTTCCAAAGCCTAAAGATAGTATTAGACTTTAGAAATATATAAAGCCTAATACTATCTCACCTCTAAAGCCTAAAGAAAGTATTTTTTTCTTATAACATGAATGTGACCACTTCCCTTTTTTTTATACTCCTTTTGAGGCTCATTAAATCTGAGCTAAATGTTCAAAAGGGAATTGTATCTTATTAATTATGCAACTAAGAAAACTGCCTTTTAATCATTGAGTTAATTTGGTTAAGTGTGATTAGCAGTATCAACATCATTATTCAAACAAGCTGATAAATCTTAATAAAATCTTATGACATAGCATTATTGTACCAAAATAATTAAAATAAATTTTAATTAAAAAATAGAGTTACACCCTTAACAAAAATACATATTAAAGATAGATGATATCTTTACAATATATTCACAGTTATAATGATACAATCTCGTCAACTTAATGCATTTCACTTCCCTTTTTATGATTTTAGAGCTTGTAATAGGTTTCACATGGAAAACTCCAATGCCACAAAATTCATATGCAAATGAAAGGCATCTGATGTCTTTCCTCGATTAGCTTTTATTACAATATTGTATGCGAAGAATAGAGAAAGCATTGTAATTGTGAAAAAATATGAACTCGAGGAATACCCGTTTTAGACCTCCCTAATTCCAAAAAACATATGTTGGGAAAATATCTGTCTGTGACAAAGATAACAAAAAACGTTTTGAATTAGATGGTTGGAATTTGCTATAGGTTTTTTAACACTAAACTTGCAGATTTCTATCAAATTTTGAGTAAAATCTGTTCAGAGGCAGTCCGAACATATCATGGAAACTACAAAACGAAGAAACCTAGATAGATAAGATCTGGTATGCAGATTTATCATCTATAACGCCAAATTTTAAGCCAATTTAACAAGGGTTTGACTGATTATGCTTTTAAAAATGTGTAAATGCAATGATTTAAATATATTAAATTTGGTATGGCATTTTGAGACTACGTACTAATTTATACTATTCGCCAATTATTCATCAATTGAATCAACGAATCTCCGCGGTTTTCACCTGAGTTCGAAAAACCCGTTTTTAGCATTATGTCCGTCTGTCTGAGACAAAGATAATTAAAAATAATTGTCATATAGACGGATGAAATTTGGTATATGGTCTTTACACCAAATTAGAAGATTCCTATCAAATTTTCAACAAAATCTATTCAGAGGATGTTTGATCGAATAAAAGTTAATACAACAACAAAATAAAGATAACTGAATGTATAAAATACAGTACACGCTCCATCTATTGTAAAATCTAACAGATTTTGAACTACAGGGTTAACAAGAAATAAGTTACCCACTTCGGAAGGCTCTAAAATGTGTTCTATTGATCCAAATAAATAAAATTGAGATAAAATTTGAATTACAGATTATTGACGTGATGCGCTTTACTTTTATGAAATGAGTACTAAAAGTTACTGATAGGTGGTGTTGTAATACACATAATTTATTATGGTTTATAATTGTTAAATAAAGTAAATTTTAAACTGCTCAGTATGTCCTTCTTCATTTTCAACAATATGCTCTAATCGGAGAACTATATTTTCAATAAAGAATCGGCGTGAATCTGCCGGAATATTAAGAATTCGACGCCGAATGTTGTTTTTCAGATCTGGTAGAGATGATGACTTTTGACGGTAGATATTGCCATTCAAATAATCCCACAAGTAGCAAGGGATAATGTCCGGCAAGCGAGACCATGTTATTGGGAAATGGCGGCTGATAATCCGTGCTTCCATGCAATGCTGTATTAACCGCTTTACAAGGTGGTGCACCATCCTGCACGAAAATGTCTTGGCGGCATCCACGATGTAGAAGAGTTCAGATCCCTCATCATGTCATGGTACGACATGCGACGAAAAGGTTTGGATTCCATTTGAAGTTATCTCTTCAAAGAACTATGGTCCATTGATAAAGGTAGCTATAAAACCCTACCATACTGTCACTTTTTCAGGATACATGGGTTGTTTCTGATCAAATGTTTTCCTCTGCCCAAATTTGATAGTTGTGGGTATTAAATTGCCGATTGAGGCAAAAGTGGGCCGGCCTCATCATTCCAAAGAATGTTCCATCAACCACCATTCAAGCAAGAAACTGAAGTGCAAAAGTTTTACGGACCTCTTAAGTCCCCGTCCTGCAACAGGTGCACAGACTTGATTTTGATTGGATAAAAATACAAAATCTGCTGTACAGTTGAAAACGCCATATCCAGAACAAGGGAAACAAATAACAAACTGATACTATTATGTGGCGACTGACTGCTGACTTCAACGAACGTGGTAACAATTTAGACTCTGGAAGATGGGATTCTTCACCCCCCATCCTTTACTTGGATGAATGCCAAGTTGTCCAGTTTGTTCAAATCTGTCTCTTCGTATCTGTTTCACGATCTCTTCTGACGAAATTCTTTTAGAGCTGCAATGGAGTTTTGTTGGTTCTGGCAGAACAATTTCACCAGTAGCGTTTTTTCTATCAACATAGGCAGGACAAACAGAGACTCGCACAGGTGTTCGTCTTTGTTTTATCCAAAGCAAAAAGATAACAGGTATGCACTGTAATACCAACCTTACAGCACATTTTCAATATATGCAAATAAATGGCATTTGTATTACAGCACTACCTACTGGTGAATTTCTGTACTGAATCTTTTTTTAAATGTAATTGTATCTTCAAAACACTGGTAAGATTTGACAATCGCATGAACAAGTTTTAACTTGCCTGGAAATTGTTTGGAATATCGGTAAACTCCATTATCAATTTTAAAGGCATCTTAAATTACACATAATATTAGATTTTTTAAAAAAATATTTGATTGTATATTGAGAAGGTGATAAGCTCATTTTAGATTAAAATTATGCTACATCATTCAGAAGATGGGATAATTCATACAAAATCGAATCATAATTTGACAAAAACTCGATGGATAATAAAAAATTTCCCTTATTAGTAAACAGTCGTACAAAATAAGAAATAGTAAGTTGCAAGAATAACATTCAACATGTTTTAAAAAGTTTTATGCAAGAAACTTTTCATTCTCCATTCAAATGTATTATCTATATTCCCAAACTGTTGCAATATTTCAGAAACAGCAAAAGTATGGACACTACATCTTCATGAATTGTGGCTCAGAAGTATACTTCCAGCTTTGAATTCCAATGTGCTTAATACAAATAATTTCATGGCAAATAATGTTAGCAAGGTTTAATTTATTTAAATAAAATTTCTAGTATTAAATTAAAGATACATTCTTTTTCTTTTTCAACTGGGGTATTGTCATAATGATAGTTACAGCTCTGCTCTAAAACTTAAATATTCAGATAAACAAAATAAAACATTTAATTGTTAAAGCATAGTGTTCTTTCTATTCTATAAACAAACATTCAATTTTTTTTTTTAAAAATTTATTAAAGAGTTATTTTTTTATACAAATATAACAGTAAACACAGCACAGTTTTAAAAATCTAGAAAAAATATTCTTACATATGACTATAAATATATTTACAAGTTATTTCAAAATAAATAAAAAGCTTAAACAATTAAATTCTAAAAAATTCTCACTGTCCATAATAATTATTAGCAATGCATTAAATGAAAAGACACTTGTTAAGAAAAAAGATTTAAAATAAATATTATTTTCTAATACTATTTTTTCCACATTACAACAGGAAAGAAAAAAGAATAACAAAAAGAAATTCAAATATTTGGGCATTCCAAAATAATTTAATTTTAAATGAGATATAAATTTTAAAGCAATTTATTTAATTACATTTTTAAAAATATAGCAAATTTTAAAAATATATATATAAAAAAATATTACTTTCAAGCATGGCATTCCAAATATGATCACTATCTTAATTTGGCAAAAGATGCATTATTGAAACTATTCAGTTTTTGGATGATAACAAAGGTAAAATATTAAAAAATATAAAAATATTTAAAACAAAATACAATTTTAAAAATGAGTATAAACACCAAATTAAATTACCAGATTTATAAAATACGATACATTTCTACATTGATAATTTAGAACAATACTTTACAGAGGCAAGATTGCCCAACAATTTAAAATTGTTCTCAGACAAATATCAATAATATATATGTTTAAAAATTTAATAGTATGCTCAAATAGAGGAAAGGAGATTTTATGTAACAAGAAATTAAAAAAGACAAATCATTCAGATGTGATTAATGAATTAATTGATATGATTTAATACATGCAATTGCAAACTTTTAACAAGGAGAACATCTTTGTAACATCAATAGAAATACAATCTTCATTAAAAATACAATATCTGGTTATACTTTAGCAGTAAAATCGCCTTCTCAGTCTTGTAGTTGGTATTGCATACCATATTCCCCCAACACACAATTTCAAACATGATATCAAAAAAGTATGATTCATTTTCAGCAGTTGGTCGGGAAGTACTGAAATTTTTATATTATGCTGGAGCAAGTGAAGTTAAGTGTGTTCTTTTGAATTGAGTGTAGCTCACAAAGTGCTAGAATCTGGCTGAAAGAGTCCCTCAAATAATGAAGTTAAATTCACAATTCCATAACCACTTTTGTGCAATATTTTGTCAGCAGAAATCTTCAATTTATCATAAAGTTCTTTCTCGTTATTTCCTGCCCTCAGATAATCTGTAATAATAATATAGAAATTTTTAATTAAAAGAGATTAATTTTATAGTCTTAATATCTAAAACTAAAGCAATAGTCTAAAAACTAATGCAATCAATGTGTCAGATTTACAGAAGAAAATTTCATTCTTCTTCAATAGTATAAGAATCAAATAAAACCTGGCGATATTAACTCATTATTTTCTTTGCTGTTTACTCATCAGTAAGATAAAATTAAAAATATGAAAAAATTAAAAACAGCTTTTTAAAATTAAACCTTTAATGTCAATTTATGAAATTTTCAAATGATGCATTTCATTTATTCACATCTATCAAATGGCATTAAAACTGTGAGTTCTGCAATATCTTATTTCATTTGATTTCTCAAGGCTACAAATGAAAAGAAAAATAACTGAACTAAAAAAGATTATCCATAGTTGAATTTTTATTAAACTAACTAGAAGATGTGCCCTTCTAGACAGGCCATTATTGTATTAATAATATCTCAACCTGATTGTTTAAGGGGGAAAAATTATTTGACATACATATTAGATGTAAATATATAATAACATTAAAAGTCAACAACTTACATTGGGATCTTCTTTTTTCATAATGTTAACAAACATTGAAATCAGAAATCATTACTTAAATAAATAGAGTTTGAAACAAATAGTGCTTCACAAACGGAAAGAAAATCATAAATGGCAAAAGAAGACAAACACATGATGAAGAAAAGTTTAGAGCAAAAGAAGTTGAGTTTCATAAAACAATGAATTCTGCCAAACATAAAATACCCAAAAGTAAAAATATTATAAAAAGAAGAATAAAATGAATAAATATATACAAAAAGTTTTTGAGATATTAATGAAAGAAAATATTAGCAAGAATTTAAAATTGACCTAAAAATATAATGAATCAACAGACCAACTTTCAACTAATCCCTAATAAAGAAATGTAAATAAAAAATGAATTTAAGATCCCACAAATATATAATATTTACGGACATTCAAATTAAACATAATTACTAAACTTCATTTTTTAAAGAAAATTGGGAACTACTAATTAAAAAAAAGTGCAATACAAAAAAAAGGAAGAAAAAAAGCTGAAGAAATAAATAACTCAGCCCTATCCATACATGCATTCATAAACACTTCCAGGTTCAGGGTAAAACACAAGCTTATATGATAAAAATTAATAATTATTCATTTTTCTATAAACAGAATTTTGTTAGATGCCATCTATAGGACACTCTTATATAAAGAAATTAGTTTCTACTTTTAAACTAAATAATGCCTGTACCATTTGAAACCTAGTGAAGTTTAAATTGAAATTTGAAGTAGATTACATTGCTAATTGAAGATTTGAAACATAAAGTCAAGAAACTAAGGCTAAAACTGCCATTAAAAACACCTAATACTAAAATTTGAAATAAAATAAATTTAAAGTAGCAATTGTAAATTGTATTCAAGGGAGACTAAATAAAGAAATTAAATCAAAGTAAACTTAATAAAAAATGGTGTATTACTAAAGCAATTAAAAAGTATGGCATTGATGAAAAGAGAAAGCGATTTTACAAATCTAATCTAAGAGTAGAAACGATAAAAAGAATATCGACTTTTGATATCAAAGCAGAAGAAAATCATTTGATCATATTGCAGTAAAAAATTCGACAAAATGAAAACCTTTAACTTTACTTTACACAAGAATTTCTGATTTTAAGATCAGATTTTTAACTGTAATTTTAAATATCTTCAATGTTATTTATTTTATGCTTTGATAATAAAATGCATAACTTACTTTTTTCTTCACTAGAAAGATTATTTACAGCTTTGCTGTAGTCAAACAAACTTTGGAAATAAGCTAGCTGAGTGTAAAGTTCCGCTTCTGAATACTATAAAAAAATAAGTAGCAAGTCAACATATAAATTAATGCAAATTTGTTTTTTTTTAAGTGCAATGATTTTAACTTTCTTTTTTAATTTATTATTACTAAATGACTATTGCATTGAGATTTGTAAGAACAAATAAGTCAACTTCACAAAAACCAGCTGAAAAATAAAATGGATGACAATAAACAAAATTATGGAACACAAATGATTAGTTTCACTTTACAAGCTACTGCAGTGATTTATACTTTGACAATACTATGCTGTTCTTCATTTTTATTTTTTATGCAAAACAGTTTAATTAAATAATGTAATCGAACTAAGTAACAGCAATTTATTTCGATTCTTTAAATCTTTGATTTTTTAGAACAGGATTTTCTTTGCAGTCCACTTATTGAATAAATTTTGTCATAAATTTCATTTTCTTCTCAAGGATTCATTAAAGAAATTGCTTTTCCAGGGCCCCGAATACAGTAAAACAAAATTCAAGGGGTTTCCAAAGGATTTAGGAACCCTGTAATAACTTTTATCTTCTCAGAAATTTATATTTTGGATGTTGATTTAAATGTCAAAAATAAGAATGATTACATGACTTAAAATTTTTGGGGTAGGGGTGGTGAATTGATAGTAGCAAATAAAAAATAAAAACTGGCAAATTTTTTTGGGGAAAAAAATTCAACAGTTCATTTTTTTTTTTTTTTTTTTTTTTTTTTTTTCAATAAAATTTATGAAAACTTATTATGTAAGTAAAATACGTAAAAATGTATATAAAGTATGTAAAATAAAATGCCTTTTATAATTATAAATTTTTTTATTTTGTAAATACATTTACATACACAAAAAATTAACCACAAATAATTTCAATTGAATTTTGCATTTAGCTACTTATTACTCCCAAGAGCAGTTAGTTTAAAAGTAAAATTCATGGAATAACATATAAATCTACTTTGATAATTTAAGAGAAAGCACTACAATAATTTTTCATCATTTCATACTTTTTCATTCAACAGAAAAATGTACCAATTTGCCTAAGGTAACTTTTTTAACAATAGTATGTAAAGAGCTAATGTGAAAAGTAATGCAGGCAGTAGGGTAGAAGAATGATGATTCTCACACTATTTTATTAACTGCATATTTCACTACAAATTCAGATGAAAAATCAAGCTTAATGTTCAACCTCTTAATATTTTTCTATTTATTTTTACTTCATAATTTTTTTCCCAAATAGAAGGTAAAAGAAAAATTGTTATATTCAAATTATCAAACTTGTTTTAAAATTCTAAAATAAATAAATACATCTTTTTTTATACCAACCTCTAAGTGTAAATTGGAATTTCTACATGCAGGGCAAACAGGACCTCCGCTTGTGAAAATAAGAGGCATCTTCCTAGTTTGGTATGCACAACCTACATCATCACATACAAGAGTATGCTGTGGAGAAAAATGAATAACACAAGATAATTAAAGGGAAAAAAAAACATTCTGCAAATTTAAAGTAATTTACACTCAAATAAAAAAATATTAATCTCTTTGTAATCAAATCTATAAAAATGAATAATTATAAAATTTAAAACTTAAGAAAATACAGCTATATCATAATACACATGAGAATTAACTACATTCAAATTAGAAATATACTTTTATTGCAATATTTTAAATTGCACAAATAAGCTCTAGATATATTTATAAGATTATTCAACATGTAAAATACCTTCAGATTTCTTTTTCTTAATAAAAACTATAATGAAAAATAAGTAAATTAGTGAAACTTCAATCAGTAATTAACATTTTTAATTCAGTTACAAGTTCTAATAAATCTTCAAGCTTCCTTTCAGCAATCAAATTTCTCATAGTATTTTAAAACAACAATATAAAATTTAATATAACTTATTTATAGTATAATATATACGTAATATTAACATATAATTCCAAATTATTTAAAACAAAAATAATAGTAGGGGGGAAATGATTTTAAAATAACAACAAAATGCTCACTTTGTAGTATTTAGATATATAATTCCTCATAATCTTCTCTAGTTGATTTCTGAGGTTGGAAGCAAAAGGCAGCAGGAAACTCTTGCACTTGGGACAAGCGTGCAGTTGGCATTCAACAGATTTGAGCTGTACAACAATAATATACTAATGAGTCAATAATTAATTCTTGAATAATTAGATTTATTGCTTTGTTTTCTCATACATCAATTCTTATATTAAAAGGCGTGTGTGTCAGTTTTCATGATAAAAAACATAACAGCTCAACTTTGAGTTACACAATTTGGCACAGAATAGAATTTGAAAGGAGAGAATGAACACTCTGGAGCATTTTTGATCTCGTTTTTTCCCCCACAAAATTTTAGTTAGAATATTTATTAATAAAAAATTAATCAGAATGTTGGTACTTTTTCAAATTATTATCTTTTTAAAGATGCGAGCTTTTTGCCATCTTGATCAATTTTTCAACAATGGATTTCAGTGTTTTGAATGAAACCGTGATTACTTTTAACATTTTGTTAAAAATTTAATTGCATGATTTTCTTTTATAACTGAAATCTAAAGAAGAAGAATTGTTTAAATAACTGTTTACTTAATATGAAGAATAAAAAAGTGAAGCCAAAGTGTAGCAAAAATTAGAAGATAGAGGAATGGGACATTTACATTTTTAATAGTACAATGATTTCGTGAGAATTGACTTGATTCTGTTAAGACATTTCATATACATAGTTTCTCAAAAAATTGCAAGCGTATTAAAATTACATGGCCTTAATGTTTAAAACTATGAATTTTTTAGGGGAATATAAATGAACATTAAGCTATGCATAAAGGATTTAATTGAAGCACAATATTCCAACTATACTAATTGGTTGTCAAATGTGGCTAGCTTAAAATGGAAACAGTATATAAATGAAAACTACATTCAATGAAATATTTTTTGAACATGAAAAGAGAAAAAAAAAAAATGTATTTAAATCCTAAAAATTTTCACCAGATATGCTATACAGATATAAAAATTATTTTTACTAATGTGATAAATGTAATAACATATCTGGAACATAAAGTGATCTAAGAATTGAATTAACATAAATAAAATGGTAGAATCAAACTAAATACTGGATAAATCACTGGTAATTGATCCAGAGTTCAAATAGAATTCGAAATACTGTTTAGTCTTTATATTCATGAAAGAGTGAGAAGAAAAACTAGATTTGGATGATAAAATAAAACTAATCCAAATTATTTTTTTAATGTTAAAATATATCAAAAAATAATTTAAAAAATATAATATACAATATAATGTTAATTTTCAAAGAAACAAAAGAATCTGTGATTACACTATGGAACATTTGAAATAAATAGTAATTTTTAAGCAAAGATTAAAGTTGATTTTTCTCTTATTCATTATTATTCTAAAAATAATGGCATTCTGGGATATTATACAAATGCCAATGCATTAAAAAATACATAACCAATTTATTAAAAAAAATTGCCTAGTTAAATGATAGCTTGCTATAGTATCAAAAACAAAACCAGTAAACATTACCAATTAATTAGTGGTTGAACAAAACATTACCAATAGCAATTTCTTAAAAAATAACATTAGTACAATTTATATGCATTATTTTAATTCACCTGTATAGATATTTAAAAGAAACCTTATCAACTTTATAAGGAAGAATACATCACAACAATTACACAATTAGAAATTATTTGCACAACAGCAACAACCGATTTGAAAATTAGCAGTTATTGTTATAATTTATGTTTTTTATATAAAGTGATGGAAAATGTAGAACATTCAACATGTTAAATTTTCTTTGAAATAAACTTACTTCTTTTTTAAAAGAGCTCTCAACCACAATTTCTTGAGAACATTGTGCTACAGGACATTTCAGAACCAGTTTATCACAATTTTTGAATCGCTCTTCATCATCAAACAGGGAAGAAGGATTCATAAGTTTGTCTTCCTCATCTTCTACATTCCTAATCACTGACTGGTACTTGGAAGCATCTAAGCCTATAATAAAGCAGAATAGTTTAATTTTTTAATTAAAAAAAAACAGTGATATTCACATTAATTTCTTTTATAGAATTTAAGCCATAAAAATATTCACATTGTTCTCCCATATGTTATAACTTAGATAAATATTTAAAAAAAAAAAAAAAAACTTATTTTTAATGAAATAACAATAAATTTCAAATTAAAAAGTTATTTCAACAAAGTGACATTGAATTTTAAATTACAAAGTTTACAAACCTAATAATTTGGCAATCATAGCAGAATCGGCCCCTTCAATTGGTGCACAAAGACGAGAGATGACAGGATGGATTTGTTGTGTCAAGTAATAAAGAACATCTAAAAAGGATCAAGCAATTTATTTTATAAAAGTTGGTAATTTATACTATAAAACTAGATAAAGTGACACACGTGAGCACAGAATAACAAATAGTTAATATGGAAATTTATTTTTAAAAATTCATTGAAATTTATACACAAAAAATTCAATTTGGTACACAAAATTCCTCACCAATTTTAAGTGTGTCATTAGTTTTAAGTTCATCTGGGTGATAGGCCCTTTGTGTGGCTGGAAGGTCAGATCCATCCTGCAAATATCAATTTTATGTAAAATCAAGAGTTATCTTTCAATGTTTCAAGATTTGGTATAAAGGTTAATTCTATGGTTATACAGATACCAATCTAACTATAGCCTTAAGAACATCATATTCAATTCATTTCCTTATCTTTATAATATGAATCAAAAAAGAATTATAAATTGTTTCTAATTAAGTTACTTTTAAAATATAGAATTGCTTTTTGGTAGGAAGAATGCCTATATCAATAACATCCAACAGTACACAATATCATAAAGCACTATTTTAAGTCAATCAATAGAACTTCTTATAGATATATTACATTTAATGTAGTATCAACAAAATTTTATAATTTATTTTAAGAAGAAAGAATAAGATTAAATATTGTAATATATGAAAAAGGTCTACCACAAGCATTGAGGTTTGATTAGTTTTCTTTTTCAATTATCAATCTAATTAAGAATGAGTAATTAAATAATATTTACGATACAAATCAGTTTGTGTTTTTCCTATTGTTAAGCATCAACTACTACACTAATTTGTTACTTAAGAAAGTAGAAAACTGAAAGAATGCAATGTAAATAACTGGTAGTAAATATGTAATCTATTTACACATAATGTAAATAGACACAAAAAGTATTAGATATTGGAGAAACTCACCAAACAGATGATGTAAGCTACAGTATCTCCCATTTTCAACTTTTTTGCACCTTTAGCATTTATTCTCAATGCAACCAGTACATGAGGAAGATTCTTTGCATTAGAGTAGTCTTCAGGATTTTTAGTTAGTTGCTGGAAGAAACAATAATTCTCACAAAAAAACCAACATTCATGAATGAATAAATATCTATACTAGAGCAAATAAATATGAATTATTAAATAAAGACTTGAATTAATGCATTGAAGATTCTAATATAACATTAAAATTTCTATTTTCAAGTCTCATATGTATGTGCCTGGGGACGGAAGGGGGAAGCTATTTCTAAATTTTAAAAATTGAATTCTTTCATTCTATAAGTTTATTGAGTAAAAGTAGCAGCTGAGTGCATAATCAAATTAAGTTTGTTTCAAATTCTCCACACTTATTTTTGTTTTATATATCTAAAAATGGACTAGAGGGGAAAAAACATCATAAGCACTATTTTAAGATTGAATTGTTCCACAAGCAAATTAGATGTAATAGTGATAACTCAATGATATATTTTATCGAGGTTTTATCTTTTACCCTAAGGAGCCAAAAGCTTGGGGGAGGGGGAGTCCATTCACTTCCAGACCTCAGTATAATCCAAATGTGCAATTTTTATCCTCCCCCTTAATGCTCATGAATTAATCTTACATGGCCACTATTATGATGATTTTTCTGATTGATGACACTGCAAAACTAAAAACTATCCTAAGACAAATAATAAATTTCTGATGGTAAAACCAGAAGTAACAACTTAAATATAACTTTAATAAAATCTTAGATGTGAACAGACAGACAAAATATTACTCACCTTATAAATGATGTAATCAGTAAGAGGTTTCTTTCCTTGAGTGACATCTTCTCCAAGGGTGATGAGATGAGAATGGATATTGTCTACAATTTCATCTTTAGATTTGTTCGATAGAATTTCTTTAATAATGTATCTGAGGAATGGAAACAAGCATTCAAAATGAGATGCAGATAAATATATTTTTTGAATAATTCCATCAACCATACCTAAATTACTTGATTGCTTCAGCAGACAAATTTAACAATACATGGCGTAAAAGTTTCATATTTTATACTGTACATGGTGAAGAGTATAAAATATGAAACTTTTATTGAGAGCTTATATTTTTGAAACAATGACAATGAGCTTCTATTTTTCCTTAATAATAACTGAAAGTTTAGGATGATCAGTAAAACTAAAATTATGAAAATGCTCAACCACAGATTAGAGTTTGAAGTATGTATAATAATATGTAAAAACACATATTAAAAAATTCTTCATAAATTTTAATATTTTTATTTTTTTACAATATTCTATCTGTTTTGTATTTACTGTATTTTGTTATTTACACTGTGTTTCATTAACTTCTTTGTAAAAGAATTTAATCAAAATCCAAAATTTCCTATGCACTTAGACTATCTCCACTAGGCATAGGTACAAATGAAGCTCTCAATACCCCATTGTAAAAATCACAAAAACAATTATTGGCTAAATGACATATATATTCTAAAACGAAAACTGAGAAGGATAATGACAAACTTGGGGGAAAAAATTCAATTTCAGAAAGTAAAAACCAAATCCAAAATTCCAAATATATTCAGATCAATATCATCAAAAATACACATTATCTTTCTATTATTAAAAATGGAAAGAATTTTCAAAGTTTAATTTGGGAAAAAAATAGTAAATTTATATCATGGCAGATAACAAAATAAAATCTGTTTAAAATAACGCTATTAGAATGCCACTTTAAAGAATGAAATATAAAAACAAAACGCCTAATGTCAGAACTAAATGAAAAATAATATGCAAATTACATTATTATACAAATTAAAAAATTCTGAGATTTATTTAATTTAAATGAAACAAAATACTCACTGGCCAGCGTCTTTAGCCAGTTGAGACCAATCTCTTCGGACAATGTCCAAACCTTTGATTTCTTCTTTGGACAAAATTTGCCCATTAGGAAGAGTGGTTATAGAAAGAGCAGCATATTTCTTTTTTTTCAAAAGCAGCATGGGTTTATAGACACCATCAATGTCAATTTCCAAAAGTCTGTACAGTTTATTGATTTCTGATTTTACCTATAAAGAAGTGGGGAAAAAAAGAGAGATGAGCAACAAATAATTTGCAAATGAAATGATAATAAAACAAAGAACTTCACAGAACATTAGGAAGTTTTCAAACATTTCACTTTCAGCCTTTCATTCTTGAAACTAAAATAACATAAAATGAAATTTTAAAAAAATGAATTTTACTTACAATTAGTGTTTAGCATAACATTTCATTTTTACTATTAGTGTTTAACATTCTCCCATCAAACTTTTAAGGTTATTCAAGATGAAGTATTAAATGAAATTTTTAAAAAAATTATTAAAGGCTGGACTTTAAATATCAAGTTATACATAAGAGATTCATCAGAATTAAATACCATCAATAATCCCAGTAAACCAATAATCTATTAAAAACAATTTTCAATGCATGCAGAAAATTTTTAAAAATCTGAATATTCATTAATATTAAAAAAAAAAACATACAAAATAATTTTCAGTTGTGGATTGGAAAAGGATAAACAAAATTAAATTATAAAAATCTTAAAATATGCCAACCTTATTTCCTAATTGTACAACATCTTCCAATTCTGTCTGATTTGTGTTGATCATGATAGAATCAGTATCACCATATATAACATCAAGACCCATCTATAAAAATATAAATTAATCTCAAATAATATTTTCAAAGAACCACCTAGGATAATTTCCACAAGAAAAATATACCTCATTAATAATAACAAAGAAAAAAATTCATTAGTTGTTATTGTTTTTTAAGTTTTCAATGATTGGGGGAAAAAATTCAAAAGGAAGTAAATGAAAAACACAGCAGTATCTAAGCAACACAATTTTCAAATAATTCGAAACAAATAAATATGTTAATTCGGTACCCAAAATATACAGAATCTTTCAAGCATCAAATTAATATGACGAAAATTTATCTTCAGTTTTTGATTTTAATAGCCAGTTTAATTAATGGACTCAAAGTAATCAAATTTCTTTAGGATTTAAAACTAACAAAATTGAATATTAAAAATTACTGAATCAACAAATAATAAAAGGCAGTAAAGCTTATAACAGTTTTTATATATATATATAATAACATTTCGTATACATTTTCAAATTAAATAAAGGTGATTATGCAAGAAAAGATAAGTTTTATCTAAGTAATTCTATTTCATTAAGGATGAAAAGTAATCTTCTAATTTGAAATTTAATGCTTTATGAAGTATATGGTAGTATTAAGTAGCCTCAAACATAGCTTTTCAACTATTATTTCTTAAGCATACAATTATGAAAAGCAAGACATAACATATTAAAATAATTCTTTTGTAATTATGATTATAAAAATTAAAACATACCTTTTCCACTAATTCTTTAGTTTTCAACAAAATCTGTGGGGTTGAAATGAAAGCAGTTAAATAAAGATTTTCCAATAATAATAAAAAAAAATTAGCATTTCAGAATTGTTAGGAAGATTTTTTTAAGTTACTAGTTAAATTAAAAACTGATAAACACACAAATGAAAATAATACACAGTTAAAGCTAAAAAATAGCTATAAAGGAAAAATAATTTCTAACTGTAAACAATACAAAAATTTATAATTTTCTAGTACATATTATTCAAGATTTATCAATTCATTTTTCAGAACAAAAATCAGAATATTACCAAACTTTATTTGAAATCAGTATTCCAATATTAGTTCATTGTTATATCCAAAATAAAGTAAAACTAGTGATTTAACCATACTGAAATATGAGTTTAATTTTTCAGTTTTCGATGCATTTTAAAGAAAAGGAAGTATATAAAATTTAAAATACTGTAGCAACTCCTTTTAAAATTCACACTGACATTATATTTAAAAATAATTCTAGAGTTCCATAAAGTATGTGAAACTTTAATACAGTAAAAATGGAAAATACCTTTTAAAAATATTTATTATATTATATATACTATGGAAGCAAAAAGTCAACAAAATAAGGAAGAAATAAAAATACCAATCTAGGAAAGCGAGAAAAAGAAAATTCAAACCTCTCGTCCTTTGCGAGTGATAAGAGCTGCCAATGGTTTGGCATAAAATCTGGAATGTGTGAATCCAAGGCACCCATACATACTATTAGCTGTCAGCTTCAGAGCTCTTTGGCGAATGTCATACTAGGAAAGAAAAAAACTTCATATTTTATTTATGCACATATGTTTAAGATATAATTTGCAACATAATTTCTGTTGCATTGTTCATTTCTACCATGAGAATTTTTTTTTTTTTTTTCATGAATGTTACTACTTACCATGGGATTATAAGAAGCTCTGTTTGCTTTCCTATTAACTGACATAAACCTTCTCTGACTGGCACTGAGTGAATGACACAGGATATCAGTGACAGATAATAGTTTAGCCTGAGATAGAGTAGTGAGACATTGCTTGTCATTTGGTAAGAGAAGGGTATTATGCAATGGAGTCTAAGTATTATTATTAGTCTAAGTATTTGTATTAAAGATTAGCCATATTAATTTTTTCTTTATATATGAAGTGAAAATTCTCTTTGTATCTTCCTCTGCTAGATTGTGTCGGAAATGCTTAAACAATCATGATTTGTTTTGTTATATAAGAGGCAATTTTACCATTCCAAATCAAAGGCCAAACAACACTACATTTGTAAGGCAATATCTTTGAAACTGTAAATTTTTGATCCAGATAAATTACAAGCCCTTAATAAAGTATGCAAGCAAAATATCAAGAGTTTATGGATGTGTGAGAAAGAAACATGCTATAAATTTCCATTTGGTTACTTATGAGAGCCCAGAGATCATTAAAATAAATATTACATTTGTATAGTGAAAATATTAAAATAAAAAAGGGAAAAAATTATAAAATAGAGCATACTTAGTTTATCATCAGCAGTCTATAGCTGAAATCATAGTACCAATTTTGAAAAAATAATAACTTTCTGACAACTTTATTAAGAACTTTGGAAAGAACTGCAGTTTTAAATATCTTGTTTTCTCTCAAGCTATAATGAATAATTTTAATTGGTTATTGTTTTATAGTACATATATATATATATGTGTGTGTGTGTGTGTGCGTGTGTGTGTGTGTGTTAGTGTGTGCGATTTAAAATTTTGGAAGCAGAAAGGCAGGTTCGAAGACACTGAATGGACTTTTGATACTGTTACATTGTTTTATTTCATCACAGAAAAGCGGGATGTCTATCTACAAGGTGAAAGCAACGAACACACATACAACACAGATTGAAAAACCAAGTAAACCCTGGTATTAAATAGCTTATTTTGATGGGGGAAAAATCTTGTTTACACTGCTTATAGACTATTAAGTTTCTCAAGGGAATTTCTAAACATGTGACTGTCAAAGCAAGGATCAGGGATCTTTTTATAAAACTATTTGTTAAGATCAGCAATTTTTATCAATCACTCTCACCGTGGGATTCGCTGACTAAACATTTTTTTAAAGTATTTTTTGAATTAATTAAGTACATATTGTGGAATTGGAGCAGGAAATAAGAGAATATTTTTAGAATGAAGTTAATATTCGCTAAATTGAACTAAAAATTAGGAAATGTAGTTTAAGTTAACTTTTAAAATATCATATTATATATATATATATATATATATATATAAGTATATATATATGTATATATATATATATATGTGTGTGTGTGTGTGTGTGTGTGTGTGTGTGTGTGTGACCGGTGGTTGGTGGGTCCTAATTAAGATAAGCCTTCTTGTGTAACATTAATTTATTATTAAAACATATAAGGTTACGTTACACACAAACACAAACAGAGAGTGGACAAAAAACATGTCAACACATAACGATAACAGAGGCTTAACTGACTGTCTCTCTAAGCACTCGCCAGAGGGTGGCGTGTAATGAGTGAATCTTAGTGTAGGGGGAAAAAGAGAGTGCTACATATATATATATATATTCATTTCTGTTCTCACAATTCTAGAATATATTTCCAAAGAATCATTTTTTTAAAATAAAATAATTCTTACAGAATAATTTTTAAATTCCTTCATTTATTTTGCAAAGAATATTTAAAAACATTGGATACTTTTTCTTGGAATACTCATCATAAATTTGATTATGCAAAAAGGAAAATGGAATTGAGATTCCTCCCCTAATTATTTTCCTCTTTATTATGTTCTTCTTTATGATTTAAATAAACAGTGGTTCCATTCTAATGTATGGATATTGATGTGAAATTGAATGTGAGGATATTAACAGCAGTTGTCTTCAGAAGCAGATTCGGGTTTATGTCTGTATCTATTTCAATCTATTATGTCATAAGGTTTCTTCCCCTCATATATATACTTTTATTTAGAATAATTTTATACATTGGGTGCACTCATATTCATTATTATCAATTCAATATTTTTTATGAACAATTAATTTAAACTGGAGGAAGTTGAATAATCACAGGAAATAATGATATTGATTCTGATGAAAGACAGGATAAATTTTAAATCCTAACTCATTAGGCATTTAGATCATTCATTGAAGGGAAAAAACTTGGAATTTAGAATTATCCTTTATGGTATAATTTTGAGATCAAAAATTGCAAAATAAAAGGAAAATAACATTAAAAACTATATTCAGATTTAAAAATTTAAAAATTCATAATTAGTTACAAAAGTAATCATTAAAAAAAGAATATATGGAAAACTATAAATAAAAGATTATAAAACTAAAATTATTTGATAAATCTTTACATCACTTCTTGACTCTAAAATAAGTAAATATTTTTATTTGCTAAGTAAGAGTTCTTTAATCCCAAATATCATGTTTGAGTTGATAACATAAAGTTAATCACTTCATAAGCAGAAAAATCCTTTTGATTTACCTGAGCATATCGATCTTTGGTGATATCACTTCCCTTCATCATCTGCTTTACTTGTCTACGGCTCTCCACCAATTTACGAATTTCAGTAGGAAGAACACCAGGCTCCAATGTGGAATCAGGCAAACTGACTTCTACTTCCTCCTACAATCCGAATAATTATATTTTTAAAAGAATACTGACTTCTGGAAAGGAACTATTTAAAATAATAGATTATAAACTTTAGAATAGCACAATCACTTAACAAATATGTTTAAGGAAAGGAAAACAATGAAATTGATGAAATCTGTTTCATGTTCACGCCAATAGGTGGCGTTTCGATCGAGGAAAATATTCTCATTTTTTTTCATTGGTATTTGTGTGAGTCTTCTGTGTTAGAGAAGTGGCATCCAATGCTTTTTTGGAGTGATGTCCTAATCTGCTGAAGTCAAATAA
Organism: Argiope trifasciata; assembly: GCA_026543055.1. NCBI lineage: Eukaryota > Metazoa > Arthropoda > Arachnida > Araneae > Araneidae > Argiope > Argiope trifasciata. The sequence goes on along the minus strand of JAPMOQ010022596.1, from coordinate 726,447 downwards.
ACTAGTGTTTACAAGAATGTTTCTTAATTAGTGTTTGAACAATACAAAAGTGGTCCGTCGGCTACGAAGTAGTAAATCAGCAAAATGCGAATTTTTGTGAAAAAGTTGCCAAGAGTTTCATTTTGCCGAGAGTGTGTTTGTGTGTGCCTAATGGAATTTCATTTCATCATTATTGGATTTATTTCCGTTTTGGTTTCTGGGTAACTGATACACTTTGTTTATTTAATTATGTTTTCCAAATTTGTGTATTAGTTTCGTTTTAATGAATTGCATATAGTCAGAGTTCTCTTTTCAATCAAAATTCTTTCAAAACTTAAAAAGAGTGAGTTAGTTTGAAGTTGCCGAAGAACTAGAAATTAGTATTCCTTCGGGTGCAAAAGTAGTTACTATTAAAGAGTTAATTGAAAAAAGCGATATTTATAGAGATAATTATGAAGTCGTAAAAAATGTGGTTGAGTCAATAATTGAAAGGAAAAAGGAGTACGAGAAAAATGAAACACAAAAACTAGAATTAGAAAAACTTAAACTCGCGCAATCAGAGAAACAACTTGAGCTTGCGAATTTACAAAAAGAATTAACACAAAAGGTGAATGTGACAAATAGCGATTCCGGTCCAAAACCCAAGTTGTTATTAGTTTATTATTTGAATATTAATTTAGAAAGTTTGATAAAGAGCGTCAAGACTTTAACAATACCTGTTCCTACAAGTGCAGAATCATATAATTTATTTTTCCAATTGCTTGAAAGAGCTTTCAAAACCAAAACTGTCCCAGAACAATTTGTCAGAAATTCTATTAAACATCTTAGGCGAAAAGGCTAACAATTTAATGATATATTTAAGTGAAGATGAATTGGGTAAGTACGACAAATTAAAGGAATTAGTTTTGAAGGAATTTCAATCCACCCCACAAGAAGTTTTAAATAATTTCAGTAAAGCAAAAAAACGTCCAAACGAAAGTTATATATAATTTGCCTCGCGTCGTAGTGCAGCATTTGATTACTATTATCAATTAAGAAAGGTAAATGATTTCTCAAGGGAGTTTGTGAACTCATGGTTTCTGAAAAAATATTTGATTCATTAGATTGTGAACTACAAATTCATATTGGCGTGAAACAAGGAGAATCTTGGTATTTGCCACAAGATTTAGCCAAGCATTGCGATATTTATGTATCGTCAAAATTAAAAAACGATAGTAATGTGTTGTAAACCAGTCGCAAAAATATCGTAAAGAATACAGTACACAAAAAGTATTTGTATCGGAAGTTAAAACTCCGAAATGTGTAGTCTGTAAATCTAATGAAAGGCATTCTCTGAATGCTTGTCCTGCGTTCAAAGATATGCTTGTTAATGAGAGAATTGAGGTAGTTAAAAATAAGCAATTATGTTTTAATTGTTTAAATCCCCACAAAGTTGCTAACTGCTATTCAAAATCTGGCTGTTTTATTTGCAAAAAATGACATAACACTCTTTTGCACTTAGGAGAAACCGAAACTGAACCTCATCCGCGGAATGCAAGCGTAGCGTTAAATCCAAGGTCAAACGTATTCGTTCCACGAAGTGAAAATACCGATCCCAGTAGTAATTCTTCGCAACTGTCAAATGAGCCATCTGCTATCAGTAACAGCACACATTCATTTACTGCTACAAGCATAAATGTAAACAAAATGGTTTTATTAAGTACTGCGAATATGATGATTCGGAATAATGTTGGAATATTTATGAGTGCCCGCGCTTTACTTGATGTTGGCAGCATGAGTCATTTCCTTTCCAAATGGTTAGCAGATAAATTGAATTTGAAAAAAGAAATATCATGGTTTCTGGACTAAATCAGTCATCTTCGGTTGTTAACAGAATCATAAAAACAAAAATTTCGAACTTTAGCGGAAGCTTTGAAAGGGAAATTGAGTTATTAGTAGTACTGCAAATAACAGATCATATACCCTCCAGAGAATTTGACATTAGTACGCTAGAAGTAGATAGTTTCAATTTAGCAGATGTGAATTTCAATAAAAGTGGAGAGGTTGATATTTTATTAGGGGCCTAAATATTTTATCACCTTTTAAGAGAGGGTCAAATTAGGTTTCCGGGTACAGACATTGCTTTTCAAAATACTGTGTTTGGATTTGTTGCTACCGGAACTGTTCCAATGGAAAACGAAACTACTGTTCATTGTGGGTTAATAATAGAGGATTTGGATGCAAATTTAAGAGATTTTTGGGAAATTGAAGACGTTGAGGGGGAAAAATTACAAAATGAAGAAGAGTTAATATGCGAGGATCATTTTATGAAAACACATTTCAGAAGGGATGATGGAAGCTATGTCGTTAAAATGCCGTTTAAGAAAGAACCCCCATGTTTAGGTGAATCAAAACACATAGCGATTTAAAGATTTAATTCCCTTTGGAAACGTTTGAAAAGAGAACCAGAGTATATGCAATTATACCGAGAATTTTTAACTGAGTATGAGAATTTGGTGCATATGCAAGTAACTTGTGAAACGCCAAGGTATATTATGTCTCATCATAGCGGTTTTACGCCAGATAGTAGTACTACAAAATTACACGTTGTTTTTAACGCATCGGAGGCAACGCCATCTGGACAATCGCTTAATGATAATTTATATTCAGGATCTGTAGTCCAAGATTATTTGTTCTCTATTTTGTTGCGATTTCGAAAACATTCTGTAGTTTTCACCTCCGATATAAAAAAGATGTATCGTCAAATTTGGATACATCCAGATCAGTGTAATTTACAATGTATCTTATGGAAAGGTTTAGAGGAAGAGAATTTATGTGTATTTAAGTTGCTCACTGTTACCTACGGAACTCAATGCGCCCCTTACTTGGCGACCAGAGTATTAAAGCAAATATGTCGTGATGAGCAAGACAATTATCCAAAAGATTTTTACGTTGACGACATCCTAAGTTATCTTCTGCCATTGAACTACAAGACCAGTTATTAAAATCAGCTGGCATGGAGCTTCATAAGTGGAGCTCCTAGTTTGTTACAAAAAGTCGGATCGAGAATACAACTTAGATAACCCTAACTCTGCAACATTGAAAACTTTGGGACTACAATTTAATCCTGAAGAGGATACATTTAGTTTCAGTGTTCAAAAAATTGCGAGTCCTGCAACTAAGCGAACAATGTTATCGGACATATCCAGATTATTTGATCCTTTAGGTCTCTTAGGACCTTTGATAATTACTGCTAAGATTTTCTTACAGAAGTTATGGATTTTGAAAATTGATTGGGACGATGAAGTTGCCTTCCACTTAAGGTAGAGAGTAGGAAAAATTCAGTTCTGAACTGAGCCAACTAAAAAATTTCTGTAAAACGACATGTTTTAAATTCTAAGGCGCGGAAAGTACAACTTATAGGCTTCGGAGGTGCTTCAAAAGATGTGTACAGTTGTGCCGTTCTACATTAGGTCTGTATCAAGGTATGGTGACATTAAGGTATCACTTTTGTGCAGCAAATCTCATGTGGCTCTCATCAAAGAAATAAGTATCTCACGTTTGGAGCTGTGTGCTGCAAATTTACTTTCGAGACTTATCGTCAAGGTTCTGTCGTCCTTGCAACTAGACATTCATGACGTACATTTGTACTGGCCTGGATCAAAACCCCACCTAGCTCTCTGAAAGTCTTTGTTGCAAATCAAGTCACCAGAATTCAAGAGAATACTAAGAGTTTTCATTGGCATTATTTCATACTGCTGAGAATCCTGCGGACTTGATTTCACGAGGGATTTTTCCTTCAAAGATCGAACAATTAGACATTTGGTGGAATGGACCTTCTTTCCTGTCTTCTAGTCGCTGGCCGCACTTAAAGGACAATCCTGATGTCTCAGATAATGAATTTTTCCTAGAGGTGAAAGGAACTGCAAAGAACTCAGAGATGAATAATGATCCTGTGATTCACCTTTCCCTTTGTACTAATCCTAGTTTTTTAGAGTGTCTTTTAGAAATAAGTAACAATTACATTAACATTGTTCGTGTTTTAAGTTATGTTTTCAGGTTTATCAGGAACTTAAAAGGCGCAGTGAGGACAACAGGTCCACTGAATGCTGAAGAGTTGAATGATGCAGAGACATTTTTAATTAAAGGTGTCCAAACCTGGACATTTGCTAACGACATCAGTAGTCTCCAAAACCACCACTGTGTGCCTCCAGGTAGTAAATTAAAAACTTTGAATCCTTTCCTGGATTCTAAAGGATTGTTAAGAGTCGGAGGACGGTTGTGTAACAGTAATTTTAGTTTTAATAAAAAGCATCAGATAATTTTGCCAAAAGGCCACAGGTTAACTCTAATTATAATAGAACATTTTCATCTATACTTATAATAAAGCTCAATGTGTGTGTGTTGGCACTCTACAGGTCAGACCGTTGGACCTACAGCTACCAAATTTGGTACATGTATACCTTGGAGGTCGGGAATGTGCACATAGGAGCCCTTTTTTCGAATTTTTAATTAGAATTAGAATTAATTAAAATTTAAGCGAAATTTCGACGTTTTTCCGCTATAACTTCCGAAAATATGATCGCATAAACATGATTTTTGCATCAATTTAAAGATTAAAAAATTAGCCTTCTAATGGTATCAGTGTTTTAATGTAAAACTCAAGCTTCTATTTTTAACGAATTTTTAAAGCAATATTTTAACCATGTTTTTTTTAGCACATGACTGGATAAAATAAAAGAATGCCGGAAGTTCAAATTAAAAAAATTATCATCGCAAAATAAATCTACGGAAATGCAACTTTCAGCACGTGACTGGATAAAATAAAAGAAATATAAAATGTGATATTTTCTTTAAAAAATAAATGCAAAGCAAAGGTTTCTACAATCGTTTGCAATATCTATATCATTAACTCAATAAATCTTCTTTATTTACGGTAAACCTGATTGAATTTAGACAGGATATGCATTGAAATCCCGACTTAATGGCATATTTATGTAATCGTTTGCAATATCTGTATCATTAATTTAATACTTTTTTTCCCTTTCTCGCATTCTTTAAAAAAAACATATTTAATATTTTGGCAACATCATCGATTTTTTTAAAAATATTTTGGAAGCATTTGGTTAAAACTGACTGATTTATAAAATTAAAGAATATTATTAGGAAAAGGTGTACTTTTAGAACTTTTCGTCCATCATCTTAAAGAAAATATTAATTTCAGGTCAATCAATGCCCGGAATTACTTCAAGGCTAATGAATATGTGATTTAATTGAAAATTTTAGAACGCTTTACTCATGGCGAACCAGCTGGTCGCCAAAGGCGGTTAGTAAGAAATATTTACATGTTGGTGCTTCTTCATTACTCTTTCTAGTTAGAGAAAAATTTTGGCCTCTGAATGGACGTAATAGTTGCAGAAAAATTGTTCATCAATGTATCATTTGTTTCAGAGTACAACCAATTGCATCTAGTCAAATCATGGGCAATTTGCCCAAGGAAAGAGTTTCTCCAGATTTTGCTTTTAATTGTGCTGCGGTCGATTTTTGTGGGCCGTTTTATATTAAGAATAAGGCTCAGCGTAGAGGTGCTTTACATAAAATCTATATTTGTATTTTCGTTTTAAAGCAGTGCATATTGAAATTGTTTCAGATTTGACTTCCAATTCATTTATAGCCACTCTAAAGAGATTCATGGCTCGCAGAGGTAAGTGTGCAAAGCTGTTTTCAGACAACGCAAAAAACTTTGTAGGAGCTAATAAAGAAATTCAAAGGCTTCATGAAATGGTTAGAAAACCAGATGAAAAGCTGGCAGGCTATTTAAGTGCAGAAGGTATTGAGTAGAAGTTTATTCCACCGAGATCCCCACACTTTGGCGGCCTTTGAGGGGCAGCTATAAGGCCATTCAAATACCATCTAAAAAGAGTTGTTAAGGGAATAAACTTAACGTACGAAGAGTTCTTAATGGTTATTGTGCAAATTGAGGGAATTTTGAATTCTCGACCTCTTTGTCCTTTGTCAGCTGACGAGGATGATTTTGAGGTTCTTACTCCTGCACACTTCTTAATAAATAGGTCTCTAACCTCTTTAAATGAGCCTGATTTAACCAATTTGAAGGAGAGTCATCTCAAGAGATGGCAACAGATTACTAAACTTGTATAATGTATGTGGAAATTTTGGCATCGTCATTATTTGAGTCAATTGCAACAAAGATCGAAGTGGATGTTTGAGAAAAACCACATAAAATTAGGAGATCTAGTGTTATTAAATGAAGATAATTTGCCTTGCTATAAATGGGCTATGGGTAGGATAATCAAAATCTATTTTGGTGATAAGAAAATTTGTGTTGTTAAGATTAAAACACAGACTAGTATCTGTAAAAGAGCCATTTCAAAAATTTGTGTATTACCTATGGAACACAATTAATTTTTATATTTTAAATTAGTAATTTGTGAGTTGATCTCTTATTTCTTACATATATTGATTAGGTTTCTTGTGTTTTTACTAGTTTTGTGTAAAAGTTGTAATATTTTTATGTTATTGAACTTTTGTAATCAGCTTCTTCTCATTCAGCCTGGTATGACCCAGTTGCATTAGACTGACTCAAAGACAATAAAACGAAATATTGGTTAATATATCTTACGAAGGAAATGGGGAAGGTTCTTGTGATTTTTTGCAAAGATTGTTTCAAATACTTTACTTACTGTCACACAATTTTCAGAATAACAATTTAAGATGAAGTGGATTTTTTTTTTCAATTCTTGATGAAAATATGGTTGTAAATACAAAAGAGTTTTTGATCCAATAGAAATTACTCACATCATCCTGTGAAGCAGGCACCCTTGGAATAGTTGTGAAACATATGTTATACTCTTGTATGATAGATGGATACAAACTATTAAAATCCATCAGAAGAATGAATTTATCATAAAAACCTGTGTAGAAAGAAATATAATTAAAAACTCAGTTGAATGAAATGAATATAAAATAAATCTCCTAGCTAGCATTATTATTTTTTTTCAGTGTTCACTTTTAAAATACAGCATTAAAGTAAAAGCTTTCTCCCTATTGTAGAAAGTTTTAGAAAGAAATATAAGTATTCATAGGCTTTCAAATTTACAAGAATGAGAATAAACTTTTTCTTTTTATTGTATAACAAAATACATAAATGCAAAATTAAAATGCCTTTGTATTGATAATTTTTATTTCGACCTAAAATAGTTTTCAGAACAATAAACAGCTTTCATTAAAAGCATTTTACAAAATACTAAAAAAAAAAAAAAAATTTTGCTAGCTAAAATTTAGAGCAAAAATACCAAAAATGGGCTGTTTAAAAATAATTAAAATTATAAATAATTCAATGGCTTTAGAAAACATTTCTATTTTTATGGGAAGACAAATTTGGCTGAAATTTTTCATTTGCATTCTCTAGCATTTCTTCAATCAAAAATATTTTACTATTTACTACAAAACAATCGCGCAAAACATTTTGTAACTGAACCAACAGTGTAATCTAATACTAATTTCTTTAAATTTGAAGAAGTTTGTTTTTACAACAATTTCAGATAATAAATTTGTTTATTATTTATAAATATACACAAATAAATTTTTATGTATTTTGAATTTGTTTTTCTTACACTAAACTAAATTCTATGCTGCATGTAAGATTTTCCAATTTTAGTGTTTTATTATATTTTTATTATGCTTTGAATGGATTACTATTAAAGCATGTTGTAAAGTTATTATTTCACAACATATTTTAATAATCATTTTGGTTTAAAAAACAAGAAAGATTATTTCACTGAAGTTTCTTTGGAAATCTTGTTATCATTTTGTACAGCAGTAAAATGGTCAGAAGTCAAAATTAATTGCACATTTAAGATCTTTAAAAAATATCAAACTCATATTATATATATATAAGAACTATTTTCTTTAGAATTAAACATAAGAAAAATAATAGCTATAAAAAATTAACCTTTTTTTGGTTCTAAAACTAGACCTCCCTCATATGCTGGTTTCTTTCGTCCTTTTTTATTCCTTAATTCTGTCTGTTCTCCATCTTCAGAGGATACCTAAATGAAGATCAATTAATAGAACAATATAATAACACAGCAAAGAGTAATTAAGCACGGAGTAAACTAAAGATGCCTACTGGTTTGACAGAAGGCAAAGATTCGATCAAGTTTGCAAATCTTTAATAAAATTAATATTGTTTAAAACTTTTATGCTTATATAATCAGCACATTTCAGCCCAAACCAAATTATAAAGAAAATTTAGTTCCATCTATTTTAGTATCTATGTAGTAAGAACTTTTACAGAAAAAATTCATTTCCACAATTTAAAATAGAAACTAATTCTAACAATAATAGAAATGTATTCAAGAAACAAAACAAAGATGAAGACATTTTTATTAACAAATACATTCTCTTTCTCATGCAACAATTCAGAACTATCTACTGCTTGTAAGCAGCTGTTCATATTAATGCTATTGATTTAGACATGGATTCCAACCTTGATGAACTATAGCTTATCATAAAGAAGGAAAATTTATTTTAAATTATAATTACACAATGAATTTAGAGAAAATGTACAGTGCAGTAGAGCTTTTGAAGTTTATCTGAGAAATGGGAGGAGATACAGGACAGGAGACGATTAATGATATTCCAGGGAATATGAAGTTTCATATGAAATAAAAACTGATGAAATTAATACATTGGTTAGATTTAAGAAATTCTGTCATGGTTTCTTTCTATAGAGAAGTAGTGTTTTTGCGATTTCACACAAAAACAGGGGTAATGGGCAGCAGCTGACCACCAATGAATTATTTAGTATCAAAGAGCTAACAAACAAAATAAAAAATGCCTCAAATCAGATCAGTGGTTGATACCCGAGTTTCTTTCATCTTTCTCATTATTTTAAATGCATACATTAAAAAATAATTATGTGCGTAATTTGCTATAAAAATAAAACCAATTTCAATTGTCTGTATTGCAAGATTATTAATTATATAATCATTAGAAATGGAAAATTAAGTATTGGCAATTTTCTGCAATGTTTTGTATATAAAATTCTAATTAAAATTTATATATTTTATGTTAGTATATTATAATTGTATAACTGTACAAATTCCCAGATATTTCTAGTATATTTTTAAATATGACCTGTTCCATAAAAATGGGTTTTGTGGCTATTTTGAAAATTAATCAAATATAAACTTCCTAAGAATTACAGCATAAATTGCTTATAATAAGGCAACTGCTCTATATTAAGATGACATGATCAAAAGACAGACAGACATCACTGATATACTGTTATGCTGAAACTATGTAAAATATGTTTAATAGAAAGCATTAAAATTTTACCTGACTCTTTTTTCCTTGATACTTGGGAGGATAAATGAAATTCTTTGCATGGAATGCATGCAACAAAAGATATTCATTACGTTCAGATCTTCCACCAAGTAAAGTATGTGACTAAAAATAATAAAAAAATCATGCAAATATAATAAAGTATTTAAAAACTAATTATTATTGTTGCCTTTATTTGTTAAATATAAAAAATACCATTATGCATCCAGCAATATTGGTTATCTGCAAAGCCAGAGGAAGTACATTCAGCTCGCAACAAATACGTAAAATCAATTCACTTCGCAACATTCCATGATCCAAAAGTTTAATCAAATCTCTGGAAGACCTAAATAACAACGATAAGTTTACTAATAAGTTAAGCCTAAGTTAACAACTAATAAGTTAAGCCATTTAGTAAAGGTAATAAAAAAAATCATCTTCATTACGGGTGTTTCATATGATATAACAATAACACATACTTATATTTCAAAATAAAATTATATAAGCATGACTGATTATAAAAAGTTATAATAGAAAAGTTATTATGAAGATCCCATTAATAAATATTACTTACATAAAAAGAGTGTGAACCAAATCTGAAGTTATTTCACAATATTTTTGATTCAAAATTTGATTAGAAAGCTCTTCTAAATCATAACTTTTGCATCGTAAGAGTTCTTTTGTTGATATTTTGATATCACACAGCAATCGACCACAAGTAGCATTTTTTTCAGCTATGCCTCCTTGAGCAATCTAAATAAAGAATAACAATATAAATAAATAATCCATAGATACAAAATGAAGATAGATCATATAGATATTAATCATAATCCGTAGATACAAATAATAATTGAAAAGCATTGCACCTCAAAGATATAGTTTTTTTTTAATGTGTGAAATAAAAAGATATTAATATAAAAGCAATATAAATAAAATTAGACACCTTGACATGTTAGAAATACAAAACTCAGCAATATAATAAACTGAATTCCCCCTTCCACTTCTACCTCATAAAATATCTAAAGGTATACTTCCTAAATAAATGTGTGCTAGATAAAGCATATTTTCATTAAGAAAATGTGGGAGGAAATATGTAGATAAATTTAAATAATAAATTTATAATCACAGTAAAATTTTCTACTTCACAGCAAAAGCAAAATCACTATAATAAATATTATCAAGTCTATAATAATGAAATCTACTAACTTAACAGTAAAAGCATTTTAACTTTAGACTTTTGTCAAGTTTATCCAGTTAACATGTTAATTTTTTTAAATGTAGAAATTAGGTACGGTCATTGGAATTATTACCAAGAAAAAGACGAATCCCAATTAAAATTTTTAAATAAAATCAAATAACTAATAGCTTTTTAAAAAACTGAAAAGGAAATAAAATTTCCTATTTAAATTAAAAATACTCAAGTGTTAATCTGGATTAAATCAGGAATATATATTTAAAATTATAATGAAATGACAATAATAATACTAATGACTTACATTCAGCTTTGGTTGGCCTGTTCTTTTCAAACGACCAACACGTGACCAGTTGGGGATTTTCAACACCACCATACGATGTAGAAGAATATCCAAATCAAATCCTAAAATATCATGACCCTGAAGACATAGAAGAAAAATTAAACTTATTACTGCTACATATTTCTTTGCTTATTTTTTTCTAAAAACATTACAAAACTAGTGGAAAATAAATATAAAATGCTACTGTTACTAAACTGTTCTATAATGCTACTGTTTATCAGAAGAATAATTAAAACACCAGTATTTACATTAAAATTCTTAAATCCTACTCTTTTCACCTGAAGTTAGATTAATATTAGTCTTACTAAATTTCGAACATGCTCCCTAAAGTCATAGTGTTGGAAAACTGAGTCAGCAGATTCATATGTTATAACCTTGGCGCC